>LVTN01001794.1:0-56459 GCA_001649415.1 Musa itinerans
TATATGTTCATATCTTTTGGTTTTGTTCATGCTTTGTACAGCATGTAGAGGACTTGTAGTAGGCTTGACAGTCTTATTTTGGTTGGCTTTTGTAACCGTTTCAGGTATATAAACGCAGGTTGTGTGTAGTCGTCACATAGAGACAAAACAATCCAGAAACAAACTAATCATTTTGAGGATTTTCTAGCTCCGCTGAGTGGTGCGGAGTATCAGCCAGCATAGCACCCAGGAGCTACCCGGATGGCACACGGTTGAATAGGCCTTTGGAGTAGTGCCTAGGGTTGGTTCGTTGTCTTGTTCCGTAATAGTGTCATGTGGGCACTTATGGAGACTTTTGGCCATGCCAGACCACCTTGAACCCTTTGTCGCGTGGCCATTCAGAGCTTGCAAAGTCTATGTTTGTAATTTGTATTATCTATCAAGTGTTTGCTCAAATGATTGGTTGTGAGATCCCGAGTTAAATGTTTCCTTTAACCTGTCTTCTCTTTTCTAGGTCCTTAACGGATTATAAGAGGTTTAGGGAAGGTCGACCCTTTGCGGACGGACACGCAAATATGTCGCACGACTTAGGCAAAACCAGTTAAGTCCATGACATATGGTATTAGAGTGAGACAAGCACACTTAGAAACACTTGGTATGCAGATGTGGGGGACCTAGCAGGGCTGTGTTAAGGGCAGCTAGCACGCACGACTGTTTGAGAGAAATATGTGTTGAGATGTAGGGAAAAGAGTCACTCAAAGGAGCAGGCATCCGAGATTGACATTCAGATGAATGACTAACCCTTCGCGCGAGAGACACAACGAGGACAAGCGAGCTGGGAAGAATGCGTAGCGGATAAAGGTTGAGATGTTTGAGATCTAGCTACGGCTCGATGTTGGCAACCAAACTTGATAGTGCTTAAGGCAAGCGGGGTGTTTGACAAAGGATGAGACCGTACAGCTCAGGGACCAAAAGAGTTGTGCAAAGCTTATAGAGGTGAGGGGAATTGTTAACTCGAAGAATTCAATACTCGTGCAAGGGCTTGTATGCGGATGATGAGCTATCTGTGTCCATCCTAAGGCAACCGAAACTCGACGCTATAAAGCATTGAAACTTTCTCTTCAGTGTGCAGTAAGTTCAGCATGTTGTTCGGCCTTGAGGGGTGTAACGAGGGTTGTATTAGCGAAGAGTCGTAATCTGACAAGTGCATTTGGGAGGTGGAATAGTGCATAGTTTGTTCAACTAGGCGGAGTAGTCTAAAGGGATGGTGGTCTCCGAAATTTCTAGAGGGAAGGATACGAAGAGAAAAGTGACTCCAACGGGACATATCCAAGAGGGATAAGTTCCGGTTCTCCAAAAGGAGAATCATATGTAATGGATTGATTTCTCATGTTGAGAAGGGATACCTCAAGACAATAGCTCTCCAAAAAGCTCAATGGACCAAGTGAACAGTGTGGAGTCGTCGCATGATGTCACACGAGGTAATGCGTTGGTGGATGCATTGTGAGATCAACTAGGGTATCGACCCAAGGTAACATCAAACAAAGGCACACTTAGAGTTAAGATGAAGATCAGACTCAATAGAGGACTACTCAGGTCGAGAATGAGTACCTTAAGACAATAGCTTCAAAAAGCTTAATGGACCGAGTGAACGATGAGGAGTCATCGCATGATCTCGCACGAGGTAATGCATTGGTGGACGCATTGCAAGATCAAGTGGAGTATCGACCCAAGATAATATCAAACGAATGCATACTTAGAGTCGATGTGGAGATCGAACTTAACGGAGGACTTAACCGTGAAATGATGGGTGCGAGGGCCACCATCAACTCAAAGCAAACTGAAGAGCGGAGCAACTTAGGTGGAACTTGGTGAAGTGCCCAAGCCGCATGAAGGGAGTCGACATAGAAGACGAAACATGGAGAGAAGATACAAAGCTTTCCATGGACAGAGGTCAAGGACATGAACTCTTGCAGAAACAAGAGCGAGATCATGTCATTCCATGAGTCCCTCGTTCTGATGGAGCGGACTCATCTTGTATGGTGCTAAAGTCAAAGGGAGTTTCGAGGCATATGCACCTTATCTTGGTGAAACATTTGATGAAGAAACTAAGGCGACTCAACTTGCAGAGGTAAAGGTGGGGTCAGAAAGCCTTGGCACGGGGTAAGAGGATGCATAAGCAGGTACTCTTGAAGAATATACCGTAGTGTTGTCATTCAAGTTGTCGCGAAGGAGGCGGTGCATAGTGGATATTGTGCTGGGGGTAGGAGCCCAGTATTTAGATAATGGCGTACTAATTTCAGCGAAGTCAGTGGACTTTGAGAGCTGGTAGGTGACGGATTGTTCTAGAGCTGTGCTTCGTCCAGGTGTGACCCGAAAGCGGGTGGACAAAGGTCGATTGCCAAATAAGCAAACACAATTGGAGGTGACAGAGGCCCTGCAATGTGTTGACAGAGGCCACACAGGTAGAGATTGCGGTCCGAGTTCATCACATAAAAATCATAATGTAATGAAGATTCCACTAGGAGGTGACATGGTACAACGGATCATGATGAAATAATTCGAAGCAATATGACACACACGAGAGAAGTCTCATGAGGGATTTGATCATACGGAGTCATGATCGGGAGCTATTGGGAGCTCCACTTCGGTGAACAACACAACGACGAGAAGAGTTATGGATTTAAGGAGTGAATGCCATGATACCGCAGAGGCAGGTCTTCCATGCGTGCATCGAATTTTGTATTAAATAAAAATCTTGGTCATTAGTATATGGGGTTATGTACCACCAAGGGAGAATTTCGAGTTCAAGTACCAATGAGTCCCATGAGAGGGACTTGATCATACCGAGGTATGATCAGAGTGATTGCTCTAAAGTTTATATTCGCTTAAGGGAGCCCGACAAGTCGAAAGGCAAGACCGAGTGAGTAAAAGTTGCTACCAAGGACGCAAAGGAGAATAGAATTGGCGTGAGCCTTGCAACATGATGGCGAAGGCCATTCATAGGAGTTGTAGTCTGTCTATCCATCGACCTAAAGGAACTGCTCAGAGAACACAAAAGTGTTGAAGCAGGTGGTCGAAAGGGGCGATGAAGCAATGAAGAGCCCAGAGAGACTTAGTTATCTAAAACCAAGCGTTGGTAAAATTGGAGGTGGACTCAAAGGAGTGCCATAGTGCTATAGAGGTGGATCTACCGATCGTGAAGAAAGGAATGCAGATGCGAGACGACAGATAGTAGGGTCATGGGCATGGCAATGCCATGGTACCGTCTAGGTAGGACTTTTGTGGTGTCATCAATCCCTTGCTCTTATGGAGGGAGAGTGCATAGTCCTAAAAGGAGCTGAGGAGGTGAAGAATGCAGAGACAAACTCCAAGTACCGAGACAAGATCAAAGGCAGAGGCCAAGAAACTTCGTAAGACCGGTGTTGTCGGGCTTCTCATCAAGATAGCCGAAAATGAGGGACTTCAGGTCGATGTAAGAGTACTCGACCAAGGAACAGAGTAGGCAATATGCGATGTTGTACATTTTCTACTTAGAGGAGTCGGCGATAGAAATGATAGAGAAGATGGTACAATCCTAAAGGTGACCAGAACTATTGAAGACTTGCTCTAAGTCAGGGCGAAATTTTAATTTTTTAGGGCAAAACTTCTTGCATTTCAAAAGTTCGATGGAAGGGTGCCACACGATTTAGGCAAAACTAACTAAGTCTATGACAATACAACATTGTGTATCCTAAATTATTATTCTGAAGAACTAATTTTTTAATATGTATATGTTGTTAACCTAAACTAATTTTGAGGCTTATTTATTTGTAAATTATATTTGCACTTCATGTCTCTTCTGTGTCGTATATGTATCTTCATGATCAGCAATTAAATATTTGAACCATAGCGACTGTTTTCAAATTTTCATATCTTCCCCTAAACTTCAAACCACCACCAATTCCATGTTAAAAGATGGGCTGGAGGATTGACACAAAAGCATGCGTGTCAAAGCTTTAACCATTGCCAACACATCTAAAAGCTTACCTGCTTGATGATATAGATCTTTGTCATTTATATTCTAATACTTCCCCAGGCATCTGAGAAAGCAAAGTAGCTTAAGTGTCATTTTAGATTTTTAAACGAGCACCAACTGATCTAAAAGCTTAAGACTGAGGACTTCCTGGTCCAATAGCATATTACCACCTTAAGCTAATAGATAAATATCATTTATATTCTAACATGGTGAGTCACTAATAATTAGTAAAGTATTGCAGGCCTGAAATTAGAACCTGACCTCGATGCCCAATCTACATATGACTTGTTAACCCATAACCCTGAAGATCCATGCTTCTGATATAGGTATGTGTCCAGTCCTGTTGGCAGCCTATTCAGATGAATGGATGGAAGATAATAGTTTGCTTGAATGGAGTTATATTAAGTTAATGATGAAGATAGTTATCAAAATATCAGTTAATGTTATTTATAAGAATTTGTACATTGGTCATATATTGTAGATATGTAGGTGTATATGAATTTCATGTTTAGTATTGCGCAATACTGAAATTAATATATTTTTTGCCCTGAACAAATTTTTATTTGCTTTGTAAGCTTGAGTGTACTATGACATTGTTAACTTCTGATGTCAGATTTTATGATTTTATATGATAGCATGATCTTCTTAATATGCAAATTTGATAAACACAAAATGATGAGAATACAATACAATGAAGAAGTAGCTAAGTTCAGAATAATCTAATTGGGTAGTTACTACTTGTTTAACTTTTATGATGTGATTTTTTTTTTCTTTTTGTAGGCTTCTTACGCCACCAGGTACTCCACTTTTTCCATCTCTAGATACTGAATCTAAAAGATCTCCTGTTGGCAGCACTGGGACTCCAAAAGCTCGCCCCATGGTGCTGAAATCTAGGGTGAGCTGTCTATGTATCTCCTTAAGCTTGCACATAGCAGACGGTGCTGAAATCTAGGGTGAGCTGTCTAACTATGTATCTCCTTAAGCTTGCACATAGCAGATTCCATGCCTATGTTAATGTGAATTTGGACCCACAAGAAACCATGGATTTGTTTGATGCATATTCTAGTATTACTTTTACATTTGTATAACTACAATAGGCTTTCTGGATATATGTTGCACCAGTAAACCATCTACAATTTCTTTCTCTTTGTTTATGCTGGGTTGAGATGCTCAACTCTATGGAAAAGAATGGCAAAGAAAAATAATTGAGCCCCACTTCAATGATTAGTATCTTGTCAGTATAACTTTGAACTTTCATGTAAAGTTAGTAGAAAACTGCTTCTCCATTAAAACCTAAAAGGTTAGGTAATTAAAATCTAGGACTCAATCCTCAAGCAGTTGCATCAATGTGTGAACTTGGTAGGTTATGGGTGGAAGAGATCTAAATCATTGTCCATTTTCGCATAGTTCCTTCTACAGCTTTCATGATAGAGCATTGAACATTTCTTTACGATTCCTCCATGTCCTAGAAACTGCTAACTCTACTTAGATAACTATTATTTATCAGGCTTCTCAATTTTGGATGTGCCATGAGTTCATGAAATCATCTGTACAAATTCTAGGTAATCCAGTGTCTACACATTCAATCAGAAGCAAGGGCTGTGCAAGAATCATCTGTTGCATATCCAAGTTCTTGCTTAATTCACTAACTAAATTGTTCTCTTAGCTTAGACCTGAGGCCTTGGAAGTCATCTAACCATATAAAGATCAATCAGGATGTTCCTAACCAGTACTCCTATAGCTTTATGGTTAATTATATTGATAATCACCTCCCTCTCTTTCTCTCTCACGATAAAGATCAATCAGGATGTTCCTAACCAGTTCTCCTATAGCTTTATGGTTAATTATATTTTAGAAAGATTTACAAATCTTGATAATCACCTCCCTCTCTTTCTCTCTCACTCTCTTTGCATTCCATTTTGATAAACAAATAGCTTTCAGAACTGGCTTTTATCTGATGTTTCTTTCCTCAAAACTCCATGTTTCTTTCCTCAAAATTTCTTTGTTGGCCATACATGTCAATTTGTTTTAAGTGCTGAATTATAGTTATGGTCAAAATTTCTTTATTCACCCCAAACAAGTTGTCCATTTTTTCTTGTCATATCCAACCAATTTGCTGGTGGAATTATTCTTCCATCACAGTTGGACAATTTTGATTATGGAAACAATGTTTATGTATGCAAATCTTTATGCAAGTACATTTCTACAATGAATTCTTTGGTGCATTTCTTTATTCTGATGTTACTTCTATGCACTATAATGTTGTGTTTTCAGTTAGCAAATGCTCCAGATCCTTCAAGGAGCACGCCGGCACCAAGGCAACCAGCATCATCATCTGGCTTGAACTCTGTGATTGGAACCCGCAGACCATCATCATCTGGTGGTCCTACTCATAGTTCATCTAGACCTGCAACTCCAACCGGACGTCCAACGTTACCTGCTGCTTCAAAACCAACAAGACCTTCCACTCCCCCTTCTCGAACTACTTTGCCGTCAAAGTCATTGGCTCCACCACGATCGTCAACACCTGTTAGATCTTCCACGCCGACATCTAGGCCATCAGTGCCGGTAGTCAGCAAGCCTTCATCAAGGTCAGCTACCCCTACAAGACGACCTTCTGTTCCATCTACTGTATCATCCAGTTCTGCTCCATCAAGTAGATCATCTTCTGTCACGAAGTCAGGTCCAACAATATCTAAAAGTTCAGTGCCGCCACATGGAAGCTCTCCAACCATAAAACCTAGACCATTGAAACCCACAGACATCCCTGGTTTTTCTCTGGATGCACCTCCAAATTTAAGGACATCATTGCCTGAGAGACCCTCCTCAGCTTCTCGGGGTAGACCTGGAGCTCCCAGCAGTCGATCATCTTCTGTTGAGCCTGGGCCAAACATCCGTCCAAGGAGACAGTCTTGCTCTCCATCCAGAGGGAGGGTTCCAAACGGTAGTGTTCATAAAGGCAGTTCCGTTCCACCATCAAGCAGACCACAAGCAAGTGGCAGTGACAATGTGAACCCTGTTATAATTGGAAATAAGATGGTTGAACGCATAGTGAACATGAGAAGACTTGCACCTCCGAAGCAAGATGACCAACGATCAAGCCATAATAACCTCTCTGGCAGGTCTTCTCTTTCACCAGATGGTGCTGGTTTTGGGAGGACTCTGTCAAAGAAATCACTGGACATGGCGTTGAGGCACATGGTATTTATATATCATCTTTCATATCTTTTGCTCTACACTTAACCATAACATCCTGCTTTTCCAAGATTGTTATCCATCTTTAATGGTCAAATTTCTGAATTATGATGCAACCTTGACTGGATATCTTTGCAAACGCAGGATATAAGGCGGAGTGTTCCTAACAGTTTGAGGCCATTGATGGCAAACATTCCAGCATCATCCGTCTATAGTGTGAGGTCAGGAGTCACCAGAAGCAGAACAGTCAGTGTTTCGGACTCTCCTCTGGCCACAAGCAGCACAGTCAGTTCTGAACAAAGTGTCAATAATAACATGCTCTGTATCGATGGAAGTGAAATCGAAGATGAGATTACAAGTGATAAAAGGGGCAGGTGCCCTCCTGCTGTCCCCAACACAAGATGACTAAACAGAAAAGTTACATTCTGACTAATTATGTGGAATCTAAGGTGAGTGCTTTTAGTCTCTCCTATGAATTGTTACTGGAGTAGCCGAGGAATGCCTATTTTTGGCCCGACCTGATAATATTAGTACTTCCAATTTGATCTGTCCGGATTGCTTGTTGGTGGCATTATGGTACAAATGTATTAATCATCCGAGTCTCCTACATGTGGAAGTAGGTATTCAATGAATTGTATGATCTGTTACCACACATTTCCAAGACCAATGCAGATTGCTAAGCTTCCTATTAGCTCTGCCATTTTGCAAAGCTGATAATGTATATTTTAGGTAATACTGGGTATATTTTACAGTAGGAACACCCTGATGACAGATGGGAATGTAATATCTTATGTGACATTGGGTTAAACGTTTGTGTCAAACAAAGGTAAGATTAGGTACAATATAATAAGGTGGAAGTCTTTGGATTTGGACGTGCCTTTTCTTTTGGCTATCATCCAACTTCAAATTTAATTAACTGTACTAGAAATTTCTTCGATCATGATATGTGTTTCCTTTTTCTCGTGAACGAGTATGCGAGTTTTTTTGCTGCAATAGCTCATAGTAGACTTTGTTAAAAAGTCATTTATGTTCTTGTCGATCGAATGTGATTCAGACCTGTTAGTGTAGGGTTATTCAAGGTGCTAGTGTAGGGTTATTCAAGGTGCCTTTAAGGTGAAAACGTCAAGCTTTTGATGTGTCACTTGTATAAAGATTGAGGTCGAGATAAGTTTTTTAATTTGATTTCTTTGATACTTAAATTAGTAACCGGAGATATGAGAGCATGGATGATAGTAGTAAAAAAAGATGATCCTCGTTTTCATTGTATAGATGAGCTTTTATACATAGTCGTAAATGGGCCAAATATTTCATGGAATACTTTACGGGAAAAAAGTTTCTAATTGCCACCAACAGTGTCCCTTGATCTTATATCCATGTAGGCAACAAGGTGGGCAACCCATAACTACTTGCCTTGGATCTTCCGAAGTTTCTAATCGCCACCAACAGTGTCCCTTGATCTTGTATCCATGCGGGCAACAAGGCGGGGGCAACTCATAACTACTTGCCTCGGATCTTCCTTGCCTAAGTGAGCAGACAGGTGGAGGGTGGATTTCGTCTTCTCCTTTCACCTTAAAAGTCATGTGTCAAATGACGATTGACTAACAACATACTCATTATTTTGTCCTATTCCCCAAAGCTTGCTTCAGGGCTCTCGTGAAAGGGATCCAAAATGTAGCATCTAGTTCATTCGACATGTCAAGTTTATAAAATTTTGATCCATCGTCGATTTGGTAGCACATTTAGTTTGTTCGACACATTTAGTTCATCGTGCTTGAGCCCCTCATATCAACGAGGGATGCACCTTGGTCGGACGAGATTGGGTTTCCTGACCTCCTCGTATCTTCTCGACTTGGTCAAGTTAGTTGACTGCCATGGCTTGGGCAGAGTAGGGGGTAGGGTTTCCCAATCTCTATGCCTTGGGCAAAGGTGGAGGTTGGGTTTCCCAACCTCCTTGCCTCGGCGAAGGTGAGGATCAGGTTTCCCGACCTCCATGCTTCGGGCAAAGGTGGGGGTCGGGTTTCCTAACCTCCATGCCTTAGCGATGACTGAACCCCTCCCCCTTCGCTGGTAGTCATCGTTGAGGCATGGAAGTCAGGAAACTTGACCATCGCCTATGCTCGAGGTGTGGAGGTTGGGAAACCCAACCCCTGCCTTCGCCATAGCGGGGAGGTCGAGAAACTTAACCTCCTTCTCTACTCGAGTTTTAGCAATCAACAAACCTGGCCAGATTGGGAAGAGACGAGGAGGTCAGGTAAGGTGCATCCATTAACGATATGAGCGGCATGTCGATGATGGATTGCCATTAGCAACACTCGAGCATGATGAACTAGACGTGTCGAATGAACTAGACATGGCACCAAATCGGCAATGGATCGAAGAGATATAAGTTTGACATGTCGGATGAACTAGATGTTGTACTTTGGATCCCTCTCAACCTTTGGGGGTGTTAGGTAAATGAGAAATGGTCGACTAAAAGACTTGCGATATAGGCAATTATTAATTATACAATAATGATGCTTGACTCTTCTAACCTATGCGGGGTTTGTCGGGAATGTTCCATATTTTTTGTAGTGCAATATCTTATCCATCCAGCTTGGCTCTTCTTTGACTATAGTCACGTTGTGCCTCTCAATGGTTTGGGCTGACAATGCTCGACCAACAACCAACCATCCTTCAGTGCTCAGGTCAATCCTAATCTAGCAAGCGCATTAGCTTGTGCGTTTTCTTTTCTGAGGACTTGTACCACATTAAGTCGAGAGAAACTATGGGTTAATTTCTGCACCTTGATGAGGTACTTTGCCATATTTATAGCTCGAGCCGTGTAGTTTTTCTTCACTTGGTTCATGATTAGTTATGAGTTGCTGAACATTGTCAGGTCCTTCACTAGAAGCTCTCGGGCGAGCTGAAGCCCCGAGAGAAGTGTTTCATACTCGTCTTCATTGTTGGAGATTTTGAACCCAAACCAAAGAGCTTGTTCATACATTTGTTTGTTCAGGCATTTTAGGATGAGTCTGGTATTGCCTCCATCTGAGGTGGTAGAACCATCCACGAATAGCATCCATGCGGGTGGGCTATGCTTGTCGACCTTGGGCTAGAATTTCTCATTTTGATTGTTGGAACTCTTATTGCATCTCTGCTAAACGTCAGTCCATCTGTCGTAGTTGGATCTGTAAGGAATCCTTCGTCAAATCCATCGATTGGGCCTCGGATTCAGGTAGGGTAGAGTGGTGGTGCGGTCCATTAAATTATATGATTGGGGACTAAAGTGCCTCTTCAACCGGTGGTTCGACGGGTCTTGGGTGCTCTTGGGATGTTGGCACCACGTTGGATGGGTGAACCTTGATGGGTGTCGATGCTGGTGGCAATTGAGCCGTTGATGATGCTGGTGCCAGTTGAGCCATTGATCATGATTGAGCTAGTGGTATTGTTTGTTGGGCTAACTAGGGTAAAAGTGGAGCGATGACATATATCATGCTGGTTAACATCTGCACTTGTTGAGTGAGATTAAGAATAACTCGATTGGGACGAGTAGGTGGCTCAGGATCATCCCTAGGGGTGAGAAACCTATGTCGTTGAATAGATGCCAGTATTACATCGACGTTTGCATTGAGGTGGATGCGTCAATGTGCATAAAGGATGGCTATTGCCCCCCTTGGGTGAAAATACTCTAGGTCGAAGGTAAAGCCTCCTCACTTAGCATTCATTGAGAGGGTTGATGCCTTGGTCAGCCTGATGTGGTCCATATATGTATGTGTAGGATTGCCCGATATGCCTTTGAGGTGGAAATGTCGAGCTCTTGAGGTATCACCTACACGAAGACCAAGGTCAAAAGAGGTTTCCCAATATGATCCATTCGTTACCCAAGTTAGTAACTTCAGATATGTGAGTATAGACACAAGTGGTCAAAAAGATGATCACTCTTTTATTGTATTAGAGATAAGTAACTTCAGATATGTGAGTATAGACACAAGTGGTCAAAAAGATGATCACTCTTTTATTGTATTAGAGATAAGTAACTTCAGATATGTGAGTATAGACACAAGTGGTCAAAAAGATGATCACTCTTTTATTGTATTAGAGATAAGTAACTTCAGATATGTGAGTATAGACACAAGTGGTCAAAAAGATGATCACTCTTTTATTGTATTAGAGATAAGTAACTTCAGATATGTGAGTATAGACACAAGTGGTCAAAAAGATGATCACTCTTTTATTGTATTAGAGATAAGTAACTTCAGATATGTGAGTATAGACACAAGTGGTCAAAAAGATGATCACTCTTTTATTGTATTAGAGATAAGTAACTTCAGATCGATGCTGGTGGCAATTGAGCCGTTGATCATGATTGAGCTGGTGGTATTGTTTATTGGGCTAACTAGGGTAAAAGTGGAGCGATGACATATATCATGCTGGTTAACATCTGCACTTGTTGAGTGAGATTAAGAATAACTCGATTGGGACGAGTAGGTGGCTCAGGATCATCCCTAGGGGTGAGAAACCTATGTCGTTGAATAGATGCCAGTATTACATCGACGTTTGCATTGAGGTGGATGCGTCAATGTGCATAAAGGATGGCTATTGCCCCCCTTGGGTGAAAATACTCTAGGTCGAAGGTAAAGCCTCCTCACTTAGCATTCATTGAGAGGGTTGATGCCTTGGTCAGCCTGATGTGGTCCATATATGTATGTGTAGGATTGCCCGATATGCCTTTGAGGTGGAAATGTCGAGCTCTTGAGGTATCACCTACACGAAGACCAAGGTCAAAAGAGGTTTCCCAATATGATCCATTCGTTACCCAAGTTAGTAACTTCAGATATGTGAGTATAGACACAAGTGGTCAAAAAGATGATCACTCTTTTATTGTATTAGAGATAAGTAACTTCAGATATGTGAGTATAGACACAAGTGGTCAAAAAGACGATCACTCTTTTATTATATTAGAGATAAGTTTTTATACCTGGCCGTTAAGTGACACAATATTCTATGAAATATTTTACATAGAGGTAGTCTCTAATTACTTCCAACAATCTCCATTGACCTTTTATTCATGTAGACAATAAGAGTCAGTGCATAATTGCTCACCTTAGATCATTGGCCACGTGGATAGATAAGTCATGTGATGGTCACATGTCGAACGATAATTGATCGAAGTTGTAATCTCTATCAAACTCCTAATTTTAACTTTTTAATTGTAGTATGATGATCACAATACATGGCTGTTTTCTATTTTTTTCTATGAAACGTTTATGTTGCATATTTATATATGATGTGTACTGAATGCAAGATGAAAAAAGAAAAGAAATCCATTGTTATAGAAAAGGCCGTGCGTATATCTACGGTACGTGTACGACGCACGTGTCGTTCACGTGCTATAAAAATTCGTGTTAATATTATCTATTATCTATATATGCGAAAATTTCTGGGTAATTACGACAAGAAGGTATTAGTAATGGGTTGGATAAGGGGATAGCCTTCTTCCGCCACAACACAGTAGCGAAACCAGGTCGAAGCGAAGCAAAGATAAGAGGAGAAAGGGTAGGGCAAAGATGCGGATCTCTTGTGCGGCACCTCCTTCCCTCTCCTCCTCCTTCGTCGCTTCTCCGCTCTTCGCACCCAATTCCCATTCTTTTGCTAACGTCTCCCTGGCCAAAGCCCCGTCGGCCGTCCGCCTCCGTGTCCGCTGCGAGCTCGCCGCCATCCCCGTGCTCTCCTTCTCCGGGGAGAAGGTGGGTGACGTCCCCCTCGACCTCAAGTCCGCCCCCTCCGACACTGCCCGTGCCGTCGTCCACCGCGGCCTTGTCGCCGAGCAGCAGAACCAGCGCCGCGGCACCGCCTCCACCCTCACCCGCGGCGAGGTCCGCGGTGGAGGGAGGAAGCCCTACCCCCAGAAGAAGACCGGCGGCGCCCGCCGCGGATCCCAGCGCACCCCGCTTCGCCCCGGCGGTGGCGTCATCTTCGGCCCCAAGCCGCGCGACTGGAGCGTCAAGATCAACCGCAAGGAGAAGCGCCTCGCTCTGTCCACTGCCCTCGCCAGCGCCGCCGCGGCCGCCGACGCCCTTGTGGTGGAGGACTTCGGCCAGGAGTTCGAGGCCGGGCCCAAGACCAAGGAGTTCGTGGCGGCCATGCGGAGGTGGGGGCTCGACCCCAAGCGGAAGGCCATGTTCCTGTTGACGGAGGTGTCAGATAACGTCCGGCTCTCCTGCAGGAACATTGGGACCATCAAGCTGCTAACCCCCAGAACGCTCAACCTGTTCGACATTCTCGACTCAGAGAAATTGGTATTCGCCAAATCGGCTGTGGAGTATCTCAATTCAATGTATGGGGAAAATGCGGAAGAGGAGGGGGATGGAGAAGAAGAGGAGGAAGAGATTGTTCTTGCAGGTTAGTTTAGTACATCAGAACCCCTAATCGTTTTGTCTCTACTAGTTAAGTGAATCATATTTTTGGCTCTAGATTGTTAATGCGAGTTATGAACCCTTCTTTTCTCTTAAATGGAATTTAAAGCTTTACATAGCTAACAGAGCAGGGATCATCAAATGAATCGTGGAAGAATTTTACTGAAACAGCAACTATCTGAAAGTTATTTGTTTTACAAGACAGAATAAGCCGTTATCATCACTTTTCGTCGGACAAGGAAAAAACATAGACAGTAGGATGATCTTTCTAAAATCTTCTCTTCAGATTGTCAAATGGTCTCTTAAGTATAACATGGAATCTTCCCTTTGGAAGTAAGATGTTTATAAATGGTGGCATTTAGACATAGCAACACAGTGATAAGTGAATTATTATTTTCTTCTAATCCTTTAGTCGTGGATATGTGCTAATTAGATATACATTTTGCTCACTAGGATGATCTTGGACATGGTTAGAAATTTTCTGATTGAATATAGGACTACTTGATGTTTAAATACTCATGATATATGTAACCATCATTGGACATTAGAATTGCTGTTTCTTAATGCCTTCAGCACATAATTGTGTTGAACTAGTAGTCTAGTGTGCATTCTATAGCTTTATTGTCGAACTATATTAAATACTTGTCTAGGATTAATTGAAGCTATGTTAATAGAAAAACTATAAAGGTAGCAACTTGCGATACGGTTTGAATGGTCCAGCTGAAAACCAACTTTCTGACAAGCCTATCAGAAAATAGATATGATATTCTTATTTATAAGCCAGTTATCTTTCTAAACATACATTTTGAAATTGTCAAATAATCTTCATTATAATATTGAAGTTCCTTTTGGTGATATGATGTTTGCTTAGACCTAACCATAAAATAAATTGATGAGCCGATTATTTCTTTTCCTTGGATCCTTCTTGTCATGGATGCATGTTAGTCGGATATACTCTAGTTTTCAATACATGATTATTTAATATCCCAAAACTCATCACATAATGCCATCATTTAGAATTAGAGTATTAGAGTTGCAGGTTTTTAATGCCCTCAGCAGGTTTATATTGAAATCATAGGCTAGTTTGCTTTCTTTCTTTTTCTACATGTTTACCCTGGAATGTTTTTTTTTTCTTTCTTTCAGTTAAACTGTATAAATATCGCAAATAAAATCATAGCAACATAACTACGTGATGAATGGTCTATAGGAGTTTCAGTTCTGATATACAGAAGTGCTAATATATATAAGCCCTTAGGTCCTATTTGTTACGGGGGCTAGAAACTCCAGGATTTCTTTAAATAATGCAAGTGTTGATCCAAGTTTTGTTAGAAACATCTTTTCATGTTTGGCTATATCTTTTTAATTGCAACCTGTTTTTCTTTTGTGTTTGATTGGGGGATTTTATGTTTATCTTGGAACTACCAAGCTCTGTCCCAGGGGTGTTGCCTTAGGAATTCAAATCCCCATGGTTCAGACAGTTAATTGGAATTTCTAAGCTGTCCGATTCCAGGGGTGGATAGGAGGATGTTTGGTTGAAGAAAATCCCCATTGAATCTTTATACCAAACATTGATCTTAGAATATAGTATTTGATTGCGCAATGACGATCTGATGGGAACTCTTCCTTTGTTGGCTTTCAGGAGACAACTAAGATCATACAAATCAAGTTCATTATCATGTGCCGGAGTCCAAAGACTTTGTCCTATTTTGATGCAAATCAAGTTTTCAGCTTGTTTAGGGGGCATCAGAATCTTACATCATGAAGCAGGTTGGATAGTTGCTTCTTGCAGTTTGTCATAGTTATAAGCTGTAACTGATGTAGGTTTTATCGTCTCCAGCTTCACATTCTCACGAGGGTTTTAACTCCATGGAAATTTATTGTCCAATTCGTATCTCGCAGACGTGTTAATATCTTGTGTATTTTGAACATTATGAGTTAATTGGTATCTAGTTTGTGTCGAAACCTGAGGTTTGCTTGCTGTTGGCTTAACAAGGTGCGATCTTAACTTCTCATTAATTTTTAGTTGCCAATCGATTTATTATTAGTACTCTTTGCTCAACCTTATCCCTATAATGCATGATGATAACATAGACATTATCATGTCGATCTCAGGTAGCAGATTCCCCATCAAAACACTGTTTGAGTTATAGTGAAGATCTATTGTTCTTTTCTTCAAGTGCTTATTGGTTTCTTTCTTCTTCATGACTTTCTTCAAAATTGATTTGCTGAAGTCCACCCACAAGAATCTTCTAATCTCGTCCTTCCTATTTATGAATCCTAATAACCTTGATTTTTTTTAATGCTCGTACTAATACAATACTTGTTTGTAACAATCACTGGTCGAGACAGCTACTCATGCTATTTCTCTGACATGCCATTACCAGTTGTGTATCTTATCAATCTGATACAACAGTCAAACCTTTCATTGATAGTTGACTACTTGTTGTAAAAGTTTTTGGAATTATCTTCTACTTAGATTTAATGGAATTATCTTTCATCTTCTTTCTCATGTGTCGAATTATCAAAATATAATAAATTAAAAATATATAATTATATCATATAAAGAGCACTCGTCTAACAAAATCCTTCTTCTGTTCAAGATTCATAAATATATTTTATTTTAAAAGTGAAATAATCTCAAGCACGCTGAGTCGACGATCGAAAACGATCTCAACGGCCCCGTGTACGGTTACAAACAGAAGCAACCGCACAAACAAACACCCTTTCTATCACACGGGATTACCTGCACTGTGAGCTGTGATACTACGGAAGCACACTCTAATTAGTCTGCCGCCACTACACACCACGCGTGCGATGCGAGTGTGAGCTCGAGAGGAATCATAATAAACTATGTTTCCCATGAAGAAGAAGCAAAAAGGGTGATCATAATAAACGCATCTCCTCTTACCACTGCAATTATTATTCTTGTTATTTTGTTTCCTCCCTCCTCTCCTCTGCTTCTTTCGTTTCGTTCATCCACCGTGAGGAGAGAAAAAAGAGGGTGAAATGCCCTGAAATTTAGGGCTCGATGATGAGGTCGCCCCGTCGCGATCGTCGGATGCTGCCGCCGCTGCCTCTTGCCCGGAGTCGCTTGCTTTGCCTCGTGCTCGAGCTGGGATTCGTGGTTGGATTACTAGCTTCTGTTTAGTTGTTTGTTTCTCATTGCCGTCGTCTGCTGTCGTAGAGATCGGAGAGGTTTGAATGGGAATCTGGTGCTGGAGTCTGCCTCCTCCTTCGTAGATACTTGCATTTTGGCAGCGGATCTGGTCGGTGAATCCTTTGTTGGTTGGGTGCTGGGTTGTCTGGGTTGACGGGCGTGGGGAAGAAGGATGGAGCAGCGGAGCAAGGTGGGGAGCTTCGTGATACCGGACACGGCGTTGGAGCGGGTGATGGGGTACATAGAAGACCCCCGCGACCGGGAGGCCATCGAGCTGGTGTGCCGAAGGTAGTACCACGTCGACGCCCTCTCGCGGAAGCACGTCACCATCGCCATCTGCTACTCCACCAACCTCGACCGGCTCCGCCGCAGGTTTCCCAACCTGGAGTCCCTCAAGCTCAAGGGCAAGCCCCGTGCCTCCATGTTCAACCTCATCCCCGAGGACTGGGGTAGCTACGCCGGCCCCTGGGTCCGCGGAATCGCTGAGGCCCTCAGTTGCCTCAAGACCATCTACTTCCGCCGCATGATTGTTAGGGACGACGACATTGGCGTGCTCGTTAGGGCCAGGGGCGACAAGCTCAAGTCGCTTAAGCTCGACAAGTGCTCCGAGTTCTCCATGGATAGCCTCTAACTGGTCGCCCGTTCTTGCAAGTAAGTACGCCCTCCGTTGGAACGAACTATTCTTGTTTGCTTCTTTAACCTTCTGGTCTTTCTTGGCTTATGACATTACGTTTGTTATTGCCTTATCTTCTCTTTTCATTTATTCTCCGTCTTATTTATCACGTTAATAGTGCATGGTGCCGTCATTTATGCCTTATCTTGTGCCCTGTGGAATGCAATGGATTGTATATTCTCGCCCTTGTAGCGGGAGATTGCTTGTACACTCACCTGGTTCTTGTAGACAGCATTTTGGGTCTTGGCTAACCTCTAGATTTGAACTCTTGTGCCCAGCAGAGAATCTAGTGCTCTTTATTACTTGATTGCAAACTTGTTTAATCTTTTTATTGCTTAATTTGATGTTTGATATCCTAAATTGGTAACAAAACTTGGTGAATAGCTCACCTGTCAATGTGGTTTGTATCTAAGGCCTATCTTTCTATATATGTTGCTCTCAAGTGTGACATGATTAGGGACTGTTGTATCCAATCATTTCGAGTTAAATCAACTAGTGTAGATAAATATAAGCAACCGGAATGGCAAGTCATCTTAGAATGTGGGAGTGATCAGCAAGAATTTGGCTTTTGACCTGTTATATCATGATGAATTGTATATTAATGTTGATTTTGATGCTTAATTGTTCTTCGTCACACCAAAATAGTTTTTTTTTCTTCTTGTTAAGGAAAACTATATACAAAGTTCAAATTGTTTCATAAAGCTTGTCCATTATCATTGTCCTGTATCTTAATGGCTGCTGCAACATCTTCTCACCAAATAATCAACTTATCTTCTACTGAATACTTGAATGATTAGCAAGAAGCTCCTTTGATTTTTCTTATATCCTTAATTTGTCATTATACTGGAGGATATGTGTACAAATACCTTGCGTATCCACATTCACAGTTCAAGGCCCTTGATAAGTTGATTGCTTGTTCATCTGCGATGTACTTGAAAAGTCAATTTGTCTTGATGTGCCTGTTGGTTTTGATTATTTAATTGAACAAGCTTAAGTTGATTAAGCTGATCTTTATCTGCTTGATATGTGCAAAATCATGCTCTATTCTTTAAAAATAACTAAACAAATTAACAATTCTTTTGTGCTGAACCTTCTGCAGTTGCAAGCGGTTCCACTTTGGTAACACAAATTCATTTTAATGTATCCCACTTTGAGAATTGAGGCTTTTATTACTATAGTCAATGTGGTTTGGGTACATTAAGTACTCCCATCTTTACCAGCTATATGATTTGGTAACTTTAGCCGATTAAAGTTGGAAGACCCTGAAAAGGGCAGCAATGCCAAGGAAAAAACTTGGACAGAAGCACCATATAAGTGAGAAGTAGTTTTATCTATCTACTTCTTTTTTTTTGTTTGGGAGCCACTTTGACTTATCACTAGGCTCGGTAATCTAGGCGCTGTTGGTAGCGTCTCACTAGTTAAACTTCATGTTGATTCTTTACCAAGATGAATTCTGAAAGAAATGTACACAATCTTCAGATAAATAAGCTGAACTGCCTAGTAAATATCTTTATTCACAAAGTTATCTTGTCCTGAATGATCATTTCCTTTTGATGTCCACAAAGGCATTGTAGCTTAGGTTTCAGTTTTAAAAAGGAATAGTTCAGGTTGTGATATGTTTTTCTTCCATGACGTGCCAGCTGCAATTCTCAAGCTCCCATATGGACTTGTCTATTGTCAAGACATCACGATCAGTTTGAAATTTTGTAGTCAGCTGATTATTTTCTATTAGCACTTCTCTGTTGCACTAGAGTGCCATGCCATATTTGTTATATGAATAGCTTTTTGCCAAAAAATTCTATTGTTTCCATGATTTATGACTATGTGTGAAGTACATTTACAATTGTACCAGTTAGGAGATTGTATGTCTAGTAGTTACTCTCTAGGCATTAAGCAAGGTGGATGGAGTGCATAAGTGGCTTTCTGTTGGATACAATTGACAACTTTCATGGATATTTAAAAGAAATGTCAAAAAACATGAAAAGATTTAAGGAAGCATAATTTGTATAAAATAATAGGATATGTGCAATGAAGATGAGAAAATTCGAGTCTCTTGGAGGAGCACTAACTTAAGGTCTGGCAAGGTTGCTTTATCCATACATTCATAAACCTCTGGCAAGGTTGCTTCCTTTTAGTCTTCTACAGGATAGAACAGATGTGACAAGAGGACCAGCGGGGCTTTCTGGAGACATGCAGTGTCAGCTAGGAGACAAAAGATCCTTCTCAGTGGACTGGAAACTTCTGGATCTGAAAAATGTATAGCCGTGGACCATGAGGAAGTAACGATGGATGAAACTGAAAATGCAAAATTTTGGAAGATGGATGACTTTTGTTAATTTTTCATTCATTTATTACGGCCAATCTGAGACCTAATAACAATTGTATCAAAGTCATAAATGAAACATTTATATTTTTTTGTGACTGATCATTTGGCATTTTGCTTTAGTCAGCATCTTCCCTATTGATCACTGCTTTTCTTAATGTCCTACCATAATATCTACTCTTTGAGCATACTTGTCCAATGTTACTGATTTTCAGTTCTGATTTGCAGAAACCTCATGACACTGTTCTTGGAAGAAAGCTCAATTGCTGAGAATGACGATGGATGGGTTCATGAGATTGCTGTCAACAATTCTGTGTTGGAGATGTTGAATTTCTACATGACAGAGCTTAAAGTCACACCACAGGATCTCGAGCCACTTGCCAGGAACTGCAAATCCTTGGTTTCGCTGAAGATCAGTGAGTGTGACATCTCTGATCTAGTTGGGTTTTTTCAGTGAGCAACTTCACTGGAAGAGTTTGGTGGGGGCTCATTGAACAGGTTGGAGAGGTCAACAGGCACAACACAGTTCAGTTTCCTCCGAGGCTATGCTGTGTTGGCCTCATCTATATGGGTACAAATGAGACGCACTTATTATTTCCACTTGCCTGCTTCACTCAAGAAGTTGGGCTTGCAATACATGTTTCTCAGCACCGAGGATCACTGTCAGCTGCTCCAATGGTGTCCAAATCTAGAGGTTCTCCAGGTAGTATAAGCGTCAATTTTTTTTTAGTGTAAGTATCAAATTTTGTTACAGTTCATCATGTAAGTATTTACTTTGGAGAAGCTTGATTCCAGCTCTTAATTCTTGTCAGTTGAGGAATGTGATTGGAGACAGAGGACTAGAGGTTGTTGCTCAGACATGCAAGAAACTCCAAAGGCTCAGAATAGAGCGAGGGGATGATGACCAAGGCCTGGAGGATGAACAAGGTCGAGTTACACAAGTAGGGTTATTGACTCTAGCTCAGGGATGTCCAGAACTAGAATACTTGGCAGTATATGCCTCAGATATAACAAATGTGGCTTTGGAATCTCTTGGAAATTTCCGCAAAATCCTCTGTGATTTCCGGCTTGTTTTGCTTGACCAAGAAGAGAGGATAACAGAATTACCCCTTTACAATGGTCTTCGTGCTCTGCTGAGAGGTTGCACAAAGCTTAGGAGGTTTGCACTTTATCTGAGGCTAGGAGGTCTTTCAGATGTAGGTCTTGGTTACATCGGTGAGTATGGTTGCAATGTCCGGTGGATACTGATGGGTAATGTTGGGGTGAGAAGAGAGGATAACAGAATTATCCCTTGACAATGGTGTTCGTGCTCTGCTGAGAGGTTGCCCAAAGCTTAGGAGGTTTGCTCTTTATCTGAGGCTTGGAGGTCTTTCAGATGTAGGTCTTGGTTACACTTACATCGGTGAGTATGGTCTCAGTGTCCGGTGGATACTGATGGGTAATGTTGGGGAATCTGATGCTGGAATTCTGGTGTTTTCAAGAGGTTGCCCGCCTCTGCAAAAGCTTGAACTGAGGAGTTGTTTTAGTGAGCGTGCGTTGGCTATGGCAGCTACCTTCTTTGAGATACTTGTGGGTGCAGGGGCATAGGGCGCTGCAAAAGCGTGAGCTGAGGAGTTGTTGTTTTAGTGAGCGGGCGTTGGCTATGGCAGCTACCTTCGTTGAGATACTTGTGGGTGCAGGGGCATAGGGCAACCCCCAGGTGACAGTGACCTTTTGGCAATGGCCCGTCCGTTCTGGAACATAGAATTTATTCCTCCAAGACAGGATGTTGCTGACGATGAAACTGAAGACAGGTGCAATGTCGAGTGTCAGGCTCCGTACTTGCTTACGACTCCCTCGCTGGCAGAAGAACAGATTGCCCACAGTCGGTGATTCCTCTGTATCCGGCATGATTGTACATGTTGTAGGCCTCTATTTCCATTTTTGTCTTGTCATTCACTTTGTTCTGTTGGTGATAGTTTGTTTATATGAGTTCCAGAGTGACGAGCATGGCTCCATGTCGTCTGTGGGTTTAATAATTCAAACATCGTGTTTTGTAATAAGATACTGTATGAAGTCTTTTTGCCGAAAAGAAGTAAAAATGGCTTCGTTTATTTTGATAGGCTTCAGCAATTCAAACATCGTGTTCTGTAATAAGATACTGTATGAAGTCTGTTTGCCGAAAATAAGTAAAATGGCTTCGTTTATTTTGATAGGCTTCAGAGCATTTTGGGCTCGGTGCTTTACTCTGTCAAGTTTATGGCCAAGAAATTGAGTGGCACTTTGCATTTTTGATGACAGAGAGTATCTTTAAATGCAGTACTTGTTGCACATGTTTTAAGACTTCTTTCCAGATCTACATTCCTTCCCAGCGAAACTTCAGCCATCATCATTGCTTCCAGTTTTTCCGTGATACATTTAGATGGAGATGATCGGCATCACGGTAAAAGATTACTCCTTGTGGCGACCTACATCAGGTCATCTATATATGCGTCCTAGTTAGACGACGGTTGTCGATCTAAGCTGTGGCGGCGGATGTCAGGTTCCTCGGACTGGATTAATGCTACTAAGGACATGAATATATATATATATATATATATATATAAACCACTACATGTGACTTTTTGAAACGAATCTCTCGCCCATGGTTGCAGGCTTGCGGCCAAAAAGCATCACCATCGGTTTGAACAACAGCAACAGTGTCATCTACAGCACGTACATGACTTTGCGATCTAATATGCTGAGTTTTGAAGAGTAGACTTTGTGGTGTAATGTTGGATTTCTGGTCAGAGGGGATGGACTTGGTAAAACACTTAATCCTGTGGGCCAGCCATCCCTGTTCTACATGCTTCTTCTGCGTGTTAAATTGGTTATCTTAGATTATTCAGATCAACTCCATCTCCATCAAGAAGGGAATTTATCCGATGGAGGATTGGATACCACATAGTGCTACTACTTGTACAAAGATATAGTAAAGTTTTCAATTTCGATTCATATTGATATATCAAATCCTGCTCGATATGGTATGTATCGAGGTGTATCATCGATACATCAAGATATACTGATAGTATGTTAAAAAAAAAAGCTAAAAAATCAGGACATACCGATTGGTATTTCTAGATAAGGATCAAAATTCGAGGTGTATCGATCGATATACCTCGGTAATAATCGAAATTTGAAACGTACCGATCAGTATACCTCAGTAACGATTAGATTTTACTCATTACCACTTAAGTATAGATCCTATATCATCCAATACGGATCAAAACACTGATAGTAGAGGATGATCCATATATCGATATCCTCTCATACCGATATATAACACTCGTACCGAATGATATATATTGAAATTGAGAATCCTTAGTTTGGATCTCTATATGTTTAAATGACCTTTATTGTCTTTTAACTTGAAATTTAAGCAGTGCATCTGAAGAAAGGACTCATCCGTGCTTCTTGCTGTGTGCATCTTATAAATTTAAAGCACATCAGACACAGCAAGACTGACGGTATTGTCTTGATGCAGGTACAACTTTTATTTCTATAGCGTACAATGCCATGATATAGATAGCACAAAAGGTGAGTTATTCTCATCCATGGTGGGAATGATGACTCTATTGCATCTCAAATAAAAAGGAGAAGTGCCACTCTGACGTGCATGATCTTCCAGCATCATACCACAAGGTGTCACTCCATCATTTGGTTGCATGAACTTAGCTAGATGACTATGATGGAGAAGGAGGCCTGTTATCCAGCAGCAATTTGGCAGTACTACTGCCATGAATGCTGGAGCTCCTCTTATCTTCCAGTCTGCTGAAGTACTTTTGGGCATGAGAAGCCACCTGAGTAGGGGTCCTGCCGGTCACAAAATTCCGAGAAATGTTTCTCCAATCCCCCTTACCATATTTTTTGAGACCAAGCAGAAATCGCCTGCAAAGGCAACACAGACTTCAATTGTTACCCGACACCTTCTACCATCCCAAAGAACAAACTCAGATACACTTCAAGCACCAGCAATATGAGCAGCATTAACTCAAACACATTACGAGTGCCTTACCAGTGCTCCTCGTCGGTCCAGGGAACTCTTTTCTTCCTCTCTTGATCCGATGCTGGTCTTTTCCCGCCGACGCATGGAGGTTGCGTCGACAAAGAAGAGTCGTGGCCAGGACACGGGACCCAACCGGCTTCTATCTCGCTCACGTAGTCCAACGAGTCCCGGTAATGGCTCACGACGTCCCTCACGGTCTTCCCGGGGATATACGCCGCCACCTTTTCCCAGCGGTCAGGGGTGTCCTTGTCGAACCTCCTTTTCGCCACGGCATGCTCGAACAGCTTGTTCTCTTCTTGGGTCCAGTTCCCGGTTCCGATGCCGCCCGCGCCCCCTTTCTCGCACAGGAACCAACTCGCCATCATCCCGCAGATGTTGCCCATCTCTCCCCCGAGCTAAAGATCGAAACTCGAGCTAGATTCTAGCGGAGAAAGAAGCAAGAAAGAATGATGACACCTTTGGTCTGGATGGCTGTACCGGGAGCTCTCTTCCTCTATCTGATATAGTGCGTTTCCACTGTGGTGAGACGTGAAGGCAACGTAAGAAACCAACTAAGGAGGGCTGTGATCGGTCCTCGGTGGCTTCTGTTGTGGCCACTCTATCGTCCCCCATTTATTTATAACCTTATTTATAATATAAATAATATTTTTTATTTATTTATAATAGAGTTTGCTATTGGCAATAATTTACTTCATATAATTTATTAAATATAATCTCTCAATTATCGATCATATCATTATTTTTTTATAACCCCTCGATTACTATTATTTACGTCGAAAAAACACTTTAACTATATTTCCTTCAATTATTTTCCGAATCTTAGTTGTTGATATAGCACCAAACATATTCAAAGAGAAAAAAAGAAAAAGAAAGAACAAAAAAGAATAAGGATTTTTATTAGAATTAAATGATAAATTAAGAATGATGAGAATAATAATGACGATAAGACTCAGGCTTACGTCAGCTACCTCAGATGACGCCCCGTGCCTTGGTGGACCTGACAGCACCTGGTCAAACAGTCCGGAACGCTGACCAAGGCACATTAACGCCTGGCTCAGACTCGACCTCTCACGCCACGCCAACACTGCAGTCAGACGTTTCCAGGAATACGATCCTGCTCCCTGCAAAACAGACACATCAGGAACAGTAAGCTGCTCTATAAAAACCCCGCGCTAGGGGAGAGAAAGGGAGGAGGGGAAAAACACATATCACTTAACTCCACCCACTGACTTGATCATCGGAGGGGTCGGGCCGTGTTACCGACCCGACCTGTGTGCAGGTGGGAAGACGGAGCCGCTTTTCCCAAGGTCGAGGAGAGGAGCCCCTTCCTTGAGACGCACCGACGCGATCCGACGCATGTGACCGACCACGCCCGCAACCCCCGAGGGGCCCTGAGCAAGGCCCCCGACCATTTGGACCCGAATCAAGCTGTGCCGACCCCGAGGCCACGGCATAAAGTTGTTTACTCAAACAAAGAATATTTACGGAGGATAAATTTGGAATATTAAGGGTTATTAAATAGATTACCAATGGAAAATTCCTTTATAGATAGATACTGAAAGGACAAGATGTACACAAGCATAAAGCTCATGCATGCATGGCGGTCGCGATCAACCTACGGGCACGCACATCAAACACTACAACACAAGTTGCAGGCAAAGGTCGGCAGCATCCCGCCGATACAAAGTGGACTGCCAATGCCTCGTATCGTCTGAGCCACTGCAGGTGACTTGCGCAGACGACAACTTCATCGCCCATGGTTGCAGGCTTTCAGCCACAGCAGCAGTGGCAGATACAACAGGTACATGATGACTCTTGGTGGTGTAATGTTGGATTTCTTCTGGTCAGAGAAATCCCTGTTCTGTGGGCCAACCATCCCTGTTCTTCATGCTTCTTTTACATGTCGAGTTAGGTCATCTTGGAATCTTCAGATGAACTCCACCTCCATAAAGAAGTGGAACATATCCAATGGAGGATTCCAGACCACATAGTGCTGCTGGGTTGTGCTTGTTCCATGAGAACAATGTCAATGCAAAGAGTCAAGCCTGTGGCAGAGAGATACTCATCGATAGCTTCAAAAATATGCATCCTGAATCCCTGTTGCTTGGGGTACCTCGGATACTTTTTTGTGTGGAACAGTCATGTAGCTTCTTAAGCACCAGCTGACCAGTAACTCTCAGTGACTTCTCATTTGGGAAGAAGAAATTGAGAGTGCAAACTGGAATCATGAAAAGAGAACTTGAATTATAGTAGAAGCATAAGTATTCAGAAATGCTGAGAACTTTCTGATGTGCATGCATTGGGTGTTTAGGTTGATGCTGGAAATATCAACTTCAAATCGAGGAGAGTTCCTCAGATCATCTCAAGCTTCCCAGAAAAATTAGCATGTGATGGATGACAAAGACAACTTTGGCTGCATCTGCTGATCAGTACCCACTTACCAACCTGTAGTACCAAGGGATCCACAGTCAAGACTATATATGCCAGGAAACGTTCAAAAGGAAAAGGAATAGAACCTCTAGAAAAGAAGAGGATATGGATGGGAAGCATGAGATGCCAAGCTAGTGGAGTCCAGACTTAGCCCCAACCTTAGTCAAGTGGCAAAGATGAGACAAACAAGCAATAGGGGACTTTCAATAAGTTAAAGAAAATGGCTACAGAATCAGTATCACCATTCATGGCCATCAGCAAAGTTGCAATGTTAAAAAGAGTGCAGTGTGACTCAGCCACACTCTATTGAGAGATGTGTGGTTGAATCTTTGGCATTGGTTTTGCATGATACACAGACTGAACCAACAGAATCAGTTCTCATACAAGCTCATGTCTGATTTGGTAAAAGGAAGCACACAGAGTGACCAGGAAACCTCCAGCTACAAAGAAAACATGCATTCAGTCATTCCCTGGTAAGAGCTTCAGTGTGAGACAGTTCAGAACATGCGATGGCCAATCAACCTCTAGAAAAGGTGTAGTGCATATCTTCATTCAATTTTTTGATGGTCAAATTTCAAATTTAAGCAGGGAATAGGAAGAAAGGATTCACATGTGCTTCTTGCTGTGAAGAGCTTATAAAATTAAAGCACATCACAAACAGTAAGAGTGAGGATACTGCCTCGATGCAGGTACAAGTATTATTTCTGTAGTGTATAATAACCATGATACATACTATAGAAAGAAAAAAACAAGGAACGAGCTCCGATTTTGTATCCTTGAACTCTCTTCGGACGGTGGGATCACCAACCCTCATTCACCTTCTCCGAGCATGGATGCGTTTCAGATTTTTTTCTCTGAATCTTGTGATTCTCTGTAGGATTGTTTATCACATCCTTTCTTCTCGACAAACGTCCAAAGTTGATTTGTTTAGCGGATAGTTGGACTATTACTAATCATCCATGGCAGCGACGATGACTCGATCGATCGCATCTCAAATAGCAAATCATGGTCCTGAACCACGGTAGCATCGAGTGTGCCACTCCGAGGTGCATGATCTTCTAGTTGCAGACCATAAGGTGTCGCTCCATAATTTGGTTGCACGAATTGTACTCCCCTGCACCGAAGAACTTAAAATTGTAGTTGCTTCATTGGGATGACTCGAATCAAGGATCGATGAGAATGGGGCCGACGGTATCGGTGTAGAAGCCAAGCTTGTCTGAGTGGCAGGATCAGATGACTGAGATGGAGGAGGAGGCCTATTATCAGGCAAATTGGCAGTAGTAATGTCATGTATGCTGGACCTCCTCTTATCTTTGCCACCTGAATTAAGTCTGATGAAGTACTTTTGTGCATGACTAGCGACTTGAGTAGGGGTTCTGGTGATCACAAAATTCCGAGATATATTTCTCCAATCCCCTTTTCCATATTTCTTGAGACCAAACAGAAAGCGCCTGCAAAAGCAACACAAACTTCCATCGTTATCCGACACCTTCTACAATCTCAAAGAACAGGCTAAGATACGGTAGGAGCACCACCATTATCAAAACTATATAGCAGGATAAATCAGGCATCATAAGACAAAGTTGGCAAATAGGAGCATTTGATCGAATAGATTAAGAGCGACTTACTTGTGCTCATCTTCTGTCCAGGGAACTCCTTTCTTCCTCTCTTGATCCGATGCTCGCGCTGCTGACCTCTTCCCACCAATGCAGTAAGGTTGCGTGGACGCTTCGAAGCTGTAATTGGTCTCCCAGTCCAGTGTAAAAGACGAAGAGTCGTAGCCAGGACATGGGATCCGCCCGGCTTCTATATCGCTCACATCGTCCAACAAATCCCGGTAGTGGCTCTCCACGTCCCACGCGGTCTTACCGGGGATAGACGCCGCCACCTGTTCCCAGCGGTCAGGGGTGTCCTTGTCGAACTTCGCCAGGGCATACTCGAATCGCTTATTCTCTTCCGGGGTCCAGTTTCCGGCTCCGATGCCGCCCCCACTCATTTTCTCGCCAATGAGCCAACTTGAGCCGGGGTAACACGGCACCGTCGCCGGAGGAAGGACTTCCATCCACGACCTTGTCGTCATATCGCAGATGTTGCCCTCCTTTCCCCCGAGCTCAAGATTGAAACTCGAGCTTAGATTCCACTGCAGAAAGAAGCAACCGGAGGCAAATTCAAGAGAAACGGAGTCGAGACCACACACCAAGAAGCCCAAACTATTTGAATAAGAGGAAAAAGAAGAGGTCTTGACAACTCGAAATCGAAGAAGACGAACCGCAAATAGATGGACAGAGGGTTCAAGAGAATTCAAGCTGAGGTTTTCCAAGGCCCTTGGAACGTTGTTCTGCAGGTCAATCGAGTAAGAAACCGAGCAAGAAGAGGCCAACACAGAGACTCCAAAGGAGCAAAACAAGAGAAAAATTGAAGCTCGAAAGATCACGAGTACCCACAAGACACACAAAGAAGAAGAAGAAGAAGAAGAAGAAGAAGGAGACGCAAAGACGTGACCTTTCTTCTCGTTGGCTGAACTCGGAGGCCCTCGGTCGGGTTGGGTATACGGACCGAGGAAAGAAAGAGAAGAAGAGAAGAGAAGAGAAAGAGGAAGCAGTGGATCTAGAAGCCGATTGGCTCCGTCGTCTCCTCCTCCGATATATTCCGTTGCCAATGGTGAGACCTAAATGCGAAGTAAAGAAGAGAAGACACGTCGGGGGGTTGTGATAGGCTGTTGGTGGAGTCTGTGGCCGCTCTCCCTTTCCCCCTCATTCATTCCTTTATAAACAAACAATGAGGAGAATATAGGAAAGCTATTTATGACATCATCAATAATATTCTTTCTTTATTTTTTTTGTCTGAAAGAAAAATAAATTACATTGAAATTAGTAAGAAAAGGAACTCACAAGACATTCCAGCCGTCACATAATATCCTTTACATACATTAGACATGTATCAAAATAGATGTCAAACTTTTAGCATCCATAGCAACATGAATAATGAATAGCAACATGAATCCTGAATAAAAATTAGGATACTTTTTTTCTCCTCTCCTATTAGTTGATCGATCGGCTCAAGTCAGGTAGAAAATTATTGGAATTAAATTATCTATACGTACTTCTTATATAATTCGATAAAAATATATATTTCTTAATTCGATAAAAGTTTAAAAATAAAATATATACAATAGCGATTTATTTTAATATAAGAATCAATTCCTCGTTATCACACATCTCATTTGAAATGAAAATGAAAGTTATCGGATATTCAAATGTGATAGAATTCTAACGGATTTTAAGTTTGGGGTTTATCTTTTTAAAGGTTTATTCTTTCAAGTTGCTGTTCAAAGAGTACAGAAAAAATTCTTGTGAAAAAAGGATAAATATATAACTATTTATAAAGCTTTTAAACCCCAACTTTTAATAGGACTCATACTCAATACTCCTAATATGATTCTTACTTAAAAACTCATATTCCTTTTGCAACTCCTAATACTTCTTTAAAAAATAGCCTCACAACCCTAATCGATCTCTTCACCTCTTTAATAAGGGTCGGCCAGATAGATTTTACATAAGTGCTCATCTAGGACTCTTTACAGTCCTAACAAAATGATATTAGTATATTCTTAATATCAATTCAAAATAAATCTATACAAATTAAAAAATATTTTATTTTGCACTATTAAAGAAGGTTTTTTTTATTTATTTAAAATTTTCATGACATGCTATATTCAATCAATCTTATAGATAATGATTGTCCAAACATAATAATAATAATAATAATAATAATATTATTATTAAAAGCTAATTCGTTTGTCATCGTACTTTCTACACTTGTCAGTAGCCAACAGTGAGGAGGAACCCCATCCACTAATGTTCTCCTCCTGCAAGAGTTATGGAATCTGCACTATGAGACGTCTCCATCGTCAACAAAGCTTATCCCAGTAAGTCAAATCACATGTGATTAAAACAAAGCATTTTTCTTTACGTGTTCTCTCACTCACTGAATAAACACAAATCTTCATAAAGCGAGAAGAATAATAGTTTGCTATTAAATGATATTATCTGTATCTTTTCTATAGTATAAAGCATATTATTTCACTTTAACTAAGAATTATAGGTTCCTGCAAAAAAATATCATCTATATCTTATGTGATGTTCCCTATAGTACTACAATAGATAAAGTGTTCCACATCTATATAATTTTTTCTAGTCAGAAATTGTTTGATTACAGAGGATAGAACTTTCCCAACTCTATTAAATAAGATCAAGATCAAAGAACAAAGAAGACAAAAAGAAGAAGAAAGGATTAGAAATAGCTCTAAGTATTTTTTTTTTCCTTTCATGTCCCGTAGATGAGAGTCTTAGTCCCCTTTCTTACTATAATTTGCTATACAAAGAATGAGTAATTTGCTATTAAAAATTATCATCTGCTAGAGGATGTCTCCTGCTATGATATAAAGTATATTATTTCTATTTAGTTGATTGTGATGACAAAGTGAACCTACAATGAGAAAATTAATTTCTTTTTGTCACCATCTACTAAACTAGCATAGTGGTTTATCCATATGTTCGAGGGGCTGAACACGATAGATAAAAGCTGGAATTTTGCCGAGGTGCAAGAGTATCCTGATCTATACCCCAATTGCGACAGCAATTCATGTGTGTGGAGTCCCCAGTTGAGATGAAAATGACTAATCATACTTGATAGGATACATTTTGATAACACACCCTTTAGCAGTGGTCCATAACTACAATAACACCAACGTGGAACTTAAAAGTCGATGTGGTGAACCACGTCGGCACAACGCCTCGGACTCAATCGACTCAGCCATCCTCCCGCGCGGTACAGGACCGTGCAAGGTACGCTATCGGGTACGAAACCATCTTGGAAAACTCAGGACGATACCATCGGGTACGAAGTCACCTCGAAAAACTCAGGTCGACGTCGTCGGGTATGAAGTCGCCCTAAAAGAACTCGAGATGACATCGCTCGACGTCGTTTCGTATAAGTCGACCGACGTCCACACAGAAGATATGGGCTGGCCGCCTAAGGGGTCAACGACCATTAACGAACCAGGTATGACCGACCCCCATATGCAGGTATAAAACCCACCACCTAGCCAATGTCAAGGAACTCGCTTGGATTCCACGGAACTTTTCTTTATTCCACTCCACTCTTGACTTAAGCTTTGGAGGGGTCGAGTCGAGAAATTTATCATTGACGGTCGGGTCAGCTCGACATGGTTCAAACCTATATACATAGTGTTATTTGAAATCCCTCCGAGATGAAAATGTTGAGCTATTGAGAAGATTTTCGAGATACCTCCGAAGTGGAAACGCCAAACTCCTTAGGGATTGTCTTAGGTGTCACCTACATAAAAATCGAGATTAGAAAAAAAAAATATTAATCCTTTCGGCAACCAAGTTAATAATTTGAGGTAGATGTGTGTGATCACTAATGGTAAAAAAGGGACCTCTTGACTATGTTAAAAGTGAGCTCTTATGCTTAATAGTGAAAAGATAATATATTATATGAAATATTCTTTGATGATAATTTTTAACCATCTATATAGATGACAAGGACAAAGAGAACCCATAACTATCTATTTTGGACCCATGCCCATGTAAGTAGACCAACGAGGCATAGCTTTTGTTTTCTTTTTTCAATTTGAACGTCATATCGGATAATGTTTAATTGACAATATCTTCTCTATTATTTAGTGAAACTTTAAATATAAATGAGATAAGTAAGAATATTTTTCTAAGGTGTAATAGCTTCCCTATTTATGTATGTCTCGTTTCAAGTAGAATGCATATTGTAGTTCAAGCTAAGTATCATAAGAGAAGTATAAAGGAAATGATAGAAAGATGGAAGAGGGACTCGAACGAAGATGGAATGGAACATAGTAGAAAGATAAGTCGATGCTAATATTAGTACAGTAAATATAAAGGAAATGATAATAAAAGGAAGAGGACGTCCGAGGAACAAATGAAACACTAAAAATGTCATTTAATTTGTTCTACTTAAAGAGAGAGAGTTTAAATCTCACCAATTGTGACGTCCATTTGATGTGGGCCTGATTTGGGTCGATATGACGGCCCAGCCCATCAAACGGTGCGCAGGAGGAACAATCTGGATTCCTCGGCCCGTGTCGCTCCGACGAATGGGCCCACTCACCAGTAGGCTGAGGAATTCTCCAGAAGCCATTCTCGTGCTCCCGTTTAACCGTCTCCGTCGCCCCTTTCAATCCCACCCAGAAGCTTCAGAATTCCACCATCGGTAGTCCCTGTCCCCATTCACCGGCCTTCTTCTTGCGATCGATCGGACCAAGGATGTCGCTCACCCGCTTCGGATTCGGCCCTCGGCGGAGCAACATCTTCGATCCCTTCTCCCTCGACCTCTGGGACCCCTTCGAAGGCTTCCCCTTCGATTCCAACCTCTCGTTCCCCCGGATCCCCTTCCCCACCTCCTCCGACTTCGGCGCAGCCTCGGCTTTCGCCGCTGACACTCGCATCGACTGGAAGGAGACTCCGGAGGCGCACGTGTTCAAGGCCGACCTTCCCGGGCTGAGGAAAGAGGAGGTGAAGGTGGAGGTGGAGGACGGCCGCGTCCTCCAGATCAGCGGCGAGCGGAGCCGCGAGCACGAGGAGAAGACCGACACCTGGCACCGTGTCGAGCGGAGCAGCGGCAGGTTCCTCCGGAGGTTCCGGCTCCCCGAGAACGCCAAGGTGGAGCAGGTGAAGGCGGCCATGGAGGACGGCGTGCTCACCGTCACCGTGCCCAAGGACGGGGTCAAGAAGCCCAATGTCAAGTCCATCGAGATCTCCGGTTGACTATTTGCTGTGTGTGTTAGCGTGAACAAGGGGTCGTGAGTGTGTGTGTGTCCCTCACTGTCGTGTCGTGCGATCGCAGGTTGTCATGCGTTTTGTTTGGAGAATGGTATATGATATTTTGTGAATAAAATATGGACTAGCGTTGAATTGTGTTCTTCCACAGACATATTGCTGTGGTCGTTTTCTTTGTCTCTATGGTAATATAGGGGTGATGATAATTACTTAATAATTTTAACTAACTACAAACTCAATCTCTTGTAGCTGATAGGAAAATATTCATGATAATTACTTATATGTGGAAGCTCAATCAATTGGACCATATGAACATCAACTGAATATTATTATTTTTTTGAATTAAGTGTACTATAAAAAATCTATATTGTTTACTCTTCATAATCGGTGGCACATTATAATAGTTAATTACCTGCTAATTACCAATATTTAGCTCTTTTCTCTTGAACAAACACATCAATGGCAACTCTATTTCTTAAATACAACTCGATTTTCCAAACATAAAACAAAGAAAATCAGTTTTCACATCCCGAAACTAACTCTATCATATGGTCGACAAGCGAGAAAAGTAGACAAACATACCTAATTGTTAAAAAAATTGAGAAAAAAGATATGACAATAAATCACATGATAATTTATATATCAGGTTCTGGTTTTCCGCTTGGCTTCAAGCTTGGCACCATGTTTGATGGTTTCTTCGGCATCGCTGTCCATTCCGAGGCTGAGAAGGACAGCAGCTTGAAGATAGTAAGCGGTAGGCCACTCTGGTGATGCTTCCTGTGCTTGCATAGCATCTCCCAGAGCTTCTTGCAGCATGTTGTTCATGAGGTACGATACGCATCGACGTGCCAACACGGTCGGAGAAGTCATATTTCCGCCATCAATGAACTACAAAATCCCGAAACAACGTTGGAATTTGTAGTATCTAACTGAAAGAGGAAATATAAACCGTAGAAGAATCCTTCCGCAAAATAGTGTAATAGTTAAACTCGTTTACTGCTACCTGTGTGTAACAATCGACTGCAGTTTCAAAATCTTTAGCTAGAAAAGCATTGTCCCCATGCTTCTTAAAGTTCAAAGTCTCCTGGATTTGGCTGGTCCAGACTTGGAAAGACAGCTGCAGAAGGAGAAGTAGTCGCATGTATCAGAAAAGAATTATCAGAGAAACAACTGGCAAATGATCAGTTAAATGGCAAACTGGAAAAAGGTATCACCGTTTCACATTAAACAGATAAAAAACCACACAACATTGTAAAGAAACTATCATCATGATTATGATGGGGACATCACAACCAGTTTGCAGAACTTTCATATGACTTACACTTTGTTTCGCGGGAAAGAAAAAAAAGTGCTCAGTTGAGCGATTATAATGATTTCTTTGTACGACTTTAAACAACAAGCAGATATCTGACATGCAAGAACATAATTTTTAACCCAACTTTATCAATGCAATGAAAAAAACATGGATAACTTATCATTAAGATTCATGACATGCATGCAGAACAATGGACAGCTTTAACTGAAAGACCAACAGCAGGTTCTATGTTAACACAAAAAAAGATCTTTGAAAAGAAGAAAGGCAAATGATAATTGTTTGCTTACGTCATTCGCTAAGCCCTCCTCGTCCTTGTATCCAACCTTCTCTAGTATTTCATATATAGCTACCAAGTCCAATCTTGCACAAGCTTCGCCAAGTGGTGATAGTTTAATCATTTGCTTCGAAGTCACAGGACCATTCAGAATGCCCATCAGTGTGTATGAAGGCACCTGCGACATTGAGTTTCTTATATTTGGATCAGGAATGTTGGAAGTAAACTTTAGAAACCTCTCTAATCAATTAAAGATATTGCCTTTTTCACAATCAGCTTTTCAGCAATGAGACCTCAGTTCAAGAAAGAATGTGTATTGAATGCCTTACCTCTGCATCCTTTTCAAGCGATCCCAAAGAAGTAACTAGTGATTTTACATTTGGCCTCTCGCGAGGTTCATATTGCAAACAACGAGAAGCTAATCGAACCAACTCAGTTCCATCAACATTTGAGAAATGTCCCTCCAAACAAGAGTCCATCAGCGTCCGGAAGTTCTTACTTCGGATCAGGTCAAGTGCCTGGAAACATAATTTCAAATCTAAAATTATTGAAAGAAGGAAAAGCAGTAGTGCAATTGCATAGTTAAATCCCCGTATAGAAGAAAGCAAGATAAGAAACAAGGAAATGCAATGATACCTCGATTGCTATTAAGAAAACCATAAAGATTTAGCAACAGATTCTATGGAGTTAAATCGACCAAAAAAACAAAAGCTAGAATCTCAATTATAAAAAAAAAAAGATGTTTTCTTTATGAAAGCATATAAGGAGCATATGGATATTGTATGTAGTTTGAATTATGAGAAGCACGGGAAGGAAAGAACCTACATGACTCGGAGGAATATGCTTTCCGCTAAGAAGGTCGAGCAGAAGTGTTCCGAAGCTGTACACTACACTCTCTGGTATCACTCTCCCTGCCAAAGCAATCAAAGAAGAAAATTGTAGTACTTGTGACAATCAAAGAAGAAAACGAAAGCCTTCCCTATACTGTTAATTAAGTGGTATATAATGTTCAAGAGATAAATTTTAAAAGGGGAAGATAGGTGAAATAAGATTCAGGTAGAATCTAGTATTTTATCGAAAGATCTGAGGTGGACCAACAAAATAAGTAGAGCGTTCTGCATCTAATCTTAAAAAAATCTGTCAACTATAGACAATATACCAAGGATTTAATCGACTTGCATATGTAATTCATAGGATGGACATGCCAACAAAATTTATTTGCCAATGTTTTGCGGTGATACATTTGGAAATCATCTTCTACAAACACACAAGATCTCTATGGAATTATGCAATTACAAATCCGAGAGAAAAAAGGGTATTATGCAGCCACAGCATACACGACCGGATTCAAGCAAGTTCGAGTTATCAAGAAGATAAAACAGGAACATCCAAATTCAAAGCTCTCTTTTAGAATCGTATACCTGTCCTGAGGTACTCTGGGGGTGTGAAGGCCAAGTTTGTGCTGTAGCTCTTCCCATCTCTACTATTCTTCATGAGTCCGAAACAGGACAGCCTGGGATTACCATCCTGTCATATGTCAACGTTTAGCGAGCGATTGCAATGTGAGCACCTAACGAAGCTGGCAGAAAGAAATAATATCACCTGATCGAAGAGAACTCTATAAGCGTTGAGATCATGATACAGCGCACGCCCTCTGCTGCTGCAGTATTCTAGTGCCTGTGCAAGGTACAATGCCACCCTTATCCGCATCGTCCAACTCAAAGGCTGTGTATCCCCTGCCATATTGAGTTATGGAACTTGGCCATCATATGGCAATTCATAGCTATATACAATTTGCAAGAAGAAGTTCCTCTCTCATAATCATCAATTCTCAAAGACATAGATCAAGAGAAACATGAAAATGATGCATAACAGTTACCACCATTCAAGATGGTCGATCCAGAAAACATCATAGGCACTTCAGCTAGAAATGGGATTCAAGAACAATATCTACTACTCATCCATTCATGATCAGAACCCTACAATTTACCAGATTGGTTCCGACCAATGCATCATCCGTGATGGAGTAGATGATTGGGAGAGACAGACATCGGTCTTGGAAAGAGAAGGGGAAAAGATAGGGTTTACTGTGATCAAGAAAAATGTATTTGGTTGGATAAATGATGATTGAAGTGAGAAGTAGTAATATCATATGTTTTTCTTCCCCAAATGATTCCATAAATTAGCCAAAGTGAGGGTTTTGCTTGTTCACATACAGTGGAAGAGGTGCTTGGCCAGGGTATCATGGGGCATGAACTCCGCCACCAGCAGCCGCTCGTCGCCCTCGCAGCAGCAACCGATGAGATTGGCCAGCCGCTCGCTCCGGAGCTGCCCCACCGCCCGCGCCTCCTCCTGCGCCACCACAACCATCCCCAGATCAGAGATCGCCAAAAGGGGGCGGGAGAGGAAGAAGAGCAAACGAGGGGCGGATGTGACCGACGAGGAATTGGCGGGCGTCGGGCCAAGCGAACTTGTTGAAGCGCTTGATGGCGACGGCGCGGTCGCCCGGGAAGAGGCGGCCCCTGTAGACGACATTGGGGGCCTTCTGCCCGTGCTCCGAGACGATGTGTTCGGGCGAGAAGCCGTCCGTGGCGGCCCGCAGCTCCTCCAAGCTGTACTCCGTGAACATGGCGTCGCCGTCGCCTCCCCCGTTCTCTGCACTCCATCAACACCAAATCAAGGACCATCACATAAACCAAAGTGGAAAGCAGTACTACTCCTACACGGTACCGAGATCATCCGGCTCCAGCACAGAGGACTTGAAGTGGGTCGGCCACCAGCACAGGGACAACGTGGAGCATCGAACTCCCATTCTTGAGCCACTCTCTCAGAAAAGCTAAGCTCTTGCTCACGCTACACTATGAACCCAAGCATAAAGGAGGCGGCGGCAGAAGAAACAGCAGCAAGGGAACAGTAAACTTGGGAAGTGGATCTCAGGATGGATTCGGTGTCATTCTTGTTGACATCCAAGCCCACCAAACTTGTCTCTCTGCAACGAGCTTCTGTAGTACTTACTGTATCTACCAGCGATGTTTGCGACAAAGCCTTCCTCGCATCCGCTGATGCTCTTAATATGTATGTTTGATTCGTACCTCGTTCATTCCTCCTGCTGCCTCCCAAGTCTCCCAGCCATCCCGTGCCGCAGCGTCGGTGTTACAGAGTGCTGCAGTAGGTAATGAAGACCAAGAAGGCACAGTGGTTAGTGTCCGATACATGTACGTGCAAACTCCTCGTGAGGTTCATAAAGGCAAGTCACAGGAAACATCCGGTGGTGCGATGTATGCATCATTCAGTACGAAGCTGCACTGCATGGATGCTGTGGCTTTATTACCTCCATGCTTTTGCTGTGGCCCTTCCTTTCTCCCTCATGGAGTCTCGGATGTGAGCAATTTACTTAATTTATGTGATGATCGATCGAGAAGAATTGGGAGGCAAGCAACAGCGATGAGCTGTGATATCTCTTTGTTGCAGGGCCTTCGAGTCGATCGGCATCACGTCCAGTAGCGGAAATAACATATCCCCTTCCCACCTCACAGCCTGGAACAGAGCAATCTTTCCTCCCAAAAGGACATGAATGAGAGGGACCATCGTGTAAGCCTGCATGGTGTCATGATAGACACCGAAGAGCCTCTCTTCTTTTGCTTTAGATTGGTGCAGGTGAGAGAGGAGACCGCCGTGGCTCGCCCCAGCAAAGCAGGGAGGGACCAAATGCTGAGCTTTTGTCCCAGGCGAATACAACCTCCTCCCACTGGATTTACTGCGAGAAGAAAGGGTGAGATGGAGCAGATTCTGCAACACATGGTGTGTTAAGCCTTTTGGTCGCAGCAGACATGCAATGCCGTCTTCCTCGTGACAGGAATGATGGCAGCTGCTGATTCCATGATGCAGCATAACATGCATTGCCATCAAAAGGTCCAGAAAAGGGACTGCTCGATCATATGCTATCACGCAAGCGGTGGTGGATGAGGCCAAACCTCATGGCCCTGCGGCTTATGGCCGTGGGACAAGTAGACATGGATGGGTGAACCAGCAACATGATTCTTTTCCTGCACCGGCATCAAGATGAATACGAATGGTAACAACTGCACAGGAAGCCATGAATGGCCTGCGTCGGTGCGCGTGGCTTCTTCGGCGCCAGGCCGGCCCATACTGCATGTCCGGTTGTCGGTGGAACATCTTGCCTTTCGAGTGTACTAAAAAACATGCTTTAGAGTGAGGCTTTATGGTTTCCAATATCTCACAACTAATGAAACTCTTCACCTATAGTGAAATTTTGCTTAATGCATACATGTTGTTAGCATATCATGAGTCAGATGTCATGACACTCGTTAGTTCGGATAAGCTTAATATTCAAAATATTTAAATTAAAATTAATAATAATAATAATAATAATATATTCATCAGACTCTTATAAATCAATAGATCTTAATCTTTCAAGATATTATTTTAATTATTTTTCGATAAGTCCATCCTAATACAATCTGACCTAATAAGTATCTACTTATACGATCATCAAAGCATTGCAGTCCGAATACACTTGTGAAGGTAGCAATGGAGTCGACGTGTTATCATAATCACGATCGTCATGCTAAAAGACCGTGGCTGTTGGTCCAACACTCCCGAACCGAGTGGCTCGGATAACACGGGTGGGCAGAGGCCCTTGTAGCCTCGACATTTGCGCTGGGACGCACCGAACCAATGCGGTGCGACGCGCCCGCTTCCTCCGGGCGTACACAGTGCATTCATGGTAACCCATTAAGACAAGTATGTTCCAACAGCTCCTTCACATCATCGACATACGAGGAAGGTGATGTCAGTATGTCCACCCCTGGGGGAGCCCCATCTCGTGTGCTGCTGCTGCTGCTGCGGGAGTCCGCTGGGCGGTGAGGTGATGTTTCTTTCTCTGATGTGACTGTGCCTGCACCGCCCCACTTCGACCGATGAGAGCCTCTATCGAACACATTTGCTTTTAGCTCAGGAAGACAGCACCCGCGGAGCTGAAACAAACGCGTCTACTTACCACGACTCAGAACCAAGCCACCCAGCCTCAGGTTCAATGCTTGCACCACTCGATCAGGAACCAGAACGGTCGAACAGCCTATACCATGGAGGAAGACATGAGAAGCCACGGAGAACAATGAGAAACAAGACAAGAGAATCTGCTAGATTCCGCACTATGTGGCACGCTTACCGGCCCTTTTCCGTCGCTCGAGCTTGTTGTCGGCAGTCCGGGGCAGGAAGACGCCGGTGCCGGCGGACTCCTTCCGGGCCCTGGAGTTGTTGAGGAAGACGGCATGCATCCCAGAGGCCGGCAGCGGAGGCGGCCATGCGGAGGAAGATAGGTCCAGTGGTCGCCCGGGTTTGCTCTGCCTTTCCCAGGCCGCGCAGAGCTGCTGTTTCATCATTTGCTGCCGCTTCAGGTGATAGAACTAGCAGAGAACACCAGAGGTCAATGATCGGAGGTGGAGACCGCGGGATGAAGAGTCAGACGCTCACATAGGCTACTTGTAGTCGATGACGGGTGAGAACCGGGCCTGAGGCGTAGTATCCTCCGGTGGCGCTCTTCGGCCGGCCAAGCATCATCCCTTGGTCGTAAAGGCTCTGGCAGCGACCGAGATAGCGGAGCAGGTCGCAGGGCTCGTCCTTGTGCCGCTGCTCCAGCGGAGACGACGAGACCAGCGAGGGGCTATCGGGGCTCCTCTTGGTCGACGCGGACCGCAGGCAGAGCGTGGACTGCAGCAAGCGCCCCATACCCTACCACCCATGTCAGCGGACTCGAGGCGGAAACCAACTCCCTCATGGCTTCGTCGCTAATGAGAAATTACGGCTTCTTTACCTCATCGCCTGGCCAAGTAGTCGCTCTCCGTGACGGGATCACAACCTAGGCGGGACTCACAGGGAAAGCGAGACCCTGCGAAGCCCGCGTTGGCTCCTCCCTGGCGGACGCAGTCGCCGCGGAGGAACTCCGAAGGCAGCCAAAGCGCTCCGTCCTCGCACGCGTTCGCCACCAAACACAACCACAACAATAATGGCCAACAACCAAACAAGCAACTCGACGAGCGCTTCCTCGGAAGCGGGTAGCTAAAAGGAGGAGGGAGACTGAGCGATCAAGGAGGAGAAGGGTGGGTTTAGGTTTTGGCCTGCCCTTTCTCTTCTCTTATGGAAGAAGAGATGGCTTTATCAGAACATGGTTGGAAGAGGAAAGTGGAGAAGTAGAGGGTGGGGAATATAGGGTTTCCTTTTGTGGGATTAGTAAACTGGAGGATGGACGACCGACGAGGTGAAGAGGAAACCCGCCACTTTGTCTTGCGTAACATTTAAGCCCTCGCTTGAACGTGATGACTCATTTCACCCTATATCCTCTCTTTCATCTCTAGGGTATATTATTAGAAATAAAAATAATATTTTTGATGCTCTAAATGTACGAAGAAATAAAATAACGATCATTTTTTAAAATTTAATACGCGTCGAGGAGGAATGCTTTCAGAATTTATTAATTACAATATGATATTTTAGAAAAAGTGATAAACTGATTAGATGGGATAAGCAAATCCCATGGAGCTTAGTAGATATTTTGGAGTTAACGTGATACATTTTTGTTTTATAAAAAAAAAGGGATCATTGTGGCCACTAATAAAAGCTTATTATGTGCATTAAAATATACATTTGTGAGCAATCTGACAGCCACACTGCGGTAAAAGCTGGACGTGACGACTCGAAACAGCTTCTCTGCTGCCCCGATCTGAAATTACGTACAAAGACAATTACTTCGTACACAGACAGTAGTATCTTACTACGTGCGAACCGAAGACCGCGAGAAAGAAACGGTAAGCGAGACTTCTTCATATGGTGGTTATGCTGACTCCTGTAAGTAGCTAGCACACCGAGACAGCAGTAGCTCTCTAAACACCTACTGGGAATCCAAACAGTGAACATTAGATTAGCTGAAGAAGTAAAGCTTTTGAAATAAGAGTATCGCACAAAAGAATTCTGATACAGTGAAGAGACAAGTACACAAAAGATTAAACCAGTGAGACCAGAACAGCATGTGCTGCTGTCACAGATTACCATTAGAATATGGTGTGGTCCTCGGATTAGTAAATAATGGGAATATGAATTATTTTTGTTCTTCTGCGTAAATCAAAACCCAATTCTTAGGAGATACTATCTCAAGAAAAGGTGACTTCTTCAAATGGCATTATTAGCTATTTGAATTCTGCTAAATAAAGGTAATCAATCTCATGTCGCTTACTTTCAATCATTTAATCAATCTCTAAAGGCATCTTACCTTTTAATCTCATGTCGCTTACTTTCAATCATTTAATCAATCTCTAAAGGCATCTTACCTTTTAATCTCATGTCGCTTACTTTCAATCATTTAATCAATCTCTAAAGGCATCTTACCTTTTAATCTCATGTTGCCTCCCCTGTTCATCACTTCAATAATAACATCTGAGATTAAAAAAAGAAGAAATTATCAACATCGAGCTAAAAGACAATAATAACCTTCTCATTACTAATTTTAGTCAAACTATGGTCAATGCTATGGAAGATAAAAGAATAAGAAATCATTAACATTGAGCTAAAAGACACTAATAACCCTCTCATTATTAATTTTAGTCAAACTATGGTCAATGCTATGGGAAAAAAAAATGCAAAATGCTGGTGCTCCACATGTAAAATTTAGTGCTCTAAATTAGACCGAAGCTTACAGGTCAACAGAGCTTCGCTATTTCTCCTCTCCACTCTCCATCCACAACTAATACACACACATACACACACTGAAGAGAAAAAAAATTCAGAGTTTTATGTAATGAGAAGAGGAAGCTGGAAATAATCTACAAAATTGACAAAATGAGCTTCTCTATCAAGAGCTATAGGTTACCGAGCTTGAACCAGCTGAAAAAAAAAAAGACAAGTCCTGCCTGCTCGGCAAAATACGCAGACCTGGAAAAAAGATCCAGGTCAACTTCAACTCATCACCCAAGTGTTAGTGTAAGAGAAGTGAGTGAAAAGTGCACAGAGCGAGTGGCGCAAAGCAGGCCATTTGGGTCAAGCAGAGTGGTGCAAAGCAATGTTGACGGTTGCAATATAGCATTTCAAAACACTGTTAGGGTCGATGCACAAAAGAAGGCGAGATTGGTCAGTTTAAGAAGGAAAGATCATCGATGAAAGAGTCGCAATTGGATGCATGACAAACCAACCTTTCAAATTCAACGACAACGACCCTCATAGTTGAGGGGCGACTACATGAATCTTCTCCCATGACGAGCACCATCCATATATGACTATATATTCACTTAAATCAAGCACATTCAGATATCTATCTATCATTGTTCTAATAAAACCAAAGGTAGATGTTTAAGCAATTATGCCATATCAGTCAGAGAACCTACCACTCTAAAAGGGGTCAGTTGATGGAAGAAGAGTATTCGAGTAAAGATCTAATCGATTTGCAATTTGAGGAGCTCACGAAAGATACAAGTCAAGCTGACTGGTGGGTCAAGCTTGTATATGCAAGCAGCTCACTAGCTATTACGGTTTGAGAGGCCAAACAAAAGATTGTTTGAGCAAATTTAGGAACTGAATTGACCTCGTGAAATATGGTCATAAAAAAATAGACATGAAGGAACATTCCATCGCACCAAATGGTTTTTAAAATACTGCACAGTAAAACGCAATTTGGGAGGGGTCAAACAGAAGGCGACATACTCCAAAGTATGTTGAATCTTCAAAGGTTACTTTCTTAACTGAAAAGCAGCAGCAACCGAAACATTCTTAGCGCCAGTCATCTGCTGAAGCTTCATCCAGAAATTTGCAATCCTATTGACTCTTTAGGATGATGCAATAAGAAGAGGTCATCAAAGGCCATCCAATTACTTGAGAAGTAATAAATACAGGCCAACGATGATTTTCATAATTTTGACAATCTTTCTTAAATAAATGTTCATCTGCCATATACTAAAAATTTGTTATGGCCAAAAAGCGGCACAATGCTTCAAAATGGTGTCGATTTGAGGAAATGACATGCTTTTTATATTTCAGTATACAAAAATAATTGGACATCCAATAAAGCCTATAGTAGATAACACAATCCAAACGCGATGTTTGCATAGGTGTAAGAAAAGAAATGACCCAAAACAGCAATAAATGAATATTTTGAACAAGAAAGTTCCATTATGATGGTAATGTTCTGTCGTTAAAGAATCTACCAAAGCCATACATAACTTCATGACCTACCAAAGAATATGCTAAACCCGGACACAGATAAGAGGCAAGCACTTCTAGGTTCAAAAGTTGTAACATCATGAAACATCAGGACATGATAGATGCTCAAACATACCTGAGCATCTATCATGTGTAGGAACTTAATAAGATCACTAGTCTCATGAAGTGAAAGAATACTAATTAAGGAATAGCTTGAAACAATAAAATGAATATCAGTAAAATTTACACAATGGAAATATGTGAAAATAGAGCCCAAGGCTTCAAATTACCTTCCTCCTCTATTAAAAGAAGAGCATACTGATCTAATCAGTGTCTTCAGTAGTACAGGGAACCTGATTAATTAATAAATTGGGGAAACAAACAAATAAGTTTGTTGAATTGCTACTCTTGAACTCAAGGTATTTAGATAAAGCACATAGACCTATGCCATACCTTGCCACCATTCACCTCTGTTTGCAATGTTAGAGTCACCTGAATCATCCCCTTCATCAGCTTTTTTATCCTGGTAGCATTAGAAAGTAAGGTTGGTTACAACAGTCGGACATGTTGGTTTCCTTTTAATTATGTAATTTTTTGATTCACTTACACTTTTTGGAGCTCCAGAGACTTGGTTGGAAGGAGAGCTGACATAGAAATCTCGACCACCATAGTGCACAGACGAGCACAAGTAGGTCGATTCTTCTGATTGATTGGGATCGACTAGTTTACCATCCTTGCTCCACGTAGTTTGCCGTCTGCTGGGACTTCCCTGAGATTTCCCATCTGAGTAGGGAGATTTAGCCCTTCTGGTCAACTTCTAATTGTTTAAACAAAAGACGAAAACAAGAACAAGAAAACCTAACAGCATTGCTTAGAGATTTTACATCAAAATAGAACACTAAAACTCGATAGTGGGAGAAGATCTCCGTATGCCCAGACCCAAATAGTTGGGACATTGCAGCTTCAGCTTCTTCTTGTTGTTGTTGCATACCAAAAGAAACAATGAACACTCGGTGGGTGCTTATGATGTTCATGGTTTACTTTATTGAGGACTACATGTATCTAATGGATTATAAGAACTTGATTAAACTGCAAGAAAGCAAAAATGGGGGACAGCCTAATTTCGCAGAAACAATGAATAGAAAACCTAGTCGAAATCAACCATGAGTTGGTTCATGATCAAGGACCTGCTGCAGCGGCCTGAGCGTTCCCGATCAGATCATCTGTTCTTCGCTCGCTGGAGGTCCAGAACAAGTCACTCTCTGCTGAATCCTTAGACATCTCCTACACCGTCGTAGAACAGAACACATTCATTTAGGACCGGTTCTAACAATTACGTAGTAAATTAAGAGCAGATGCCAAAACAATTAGGCAGTTATCAATTTGCCTCAAAATCCGAAACCCTACTATAATTCCACTACAAGTCGTGAAACCCATCATCGATCACCCATCGAGAAGAGCCAACCGTGCATACCGTGGAACCAGGGGGGAAGACACTGCTGAAGTAGCCGGGCGACAAGGCGGCAGAAGAAGAAGAGGAAAAGGAGGAATCGGCGGGCGTCCCCGCGCTCTTCCTGATGTCTAACAGTTCATCGGCAATCGAAGATGACGATGGCTTCTTTTCTCCTTCCATCCGACCCTTCTCTCTCTCTCTCTCTCTCTCTCTCTCTCACTACAGACAACTCCACCACTTTGCGTTGCTCTATGGCTCAAAGCCCCAGAAGAGGAGGTATAAATAGGGCGAGAGGAAGTAGGGGGAGTGACACGTGACGGGCGACAAGGCATAAAGCGAGCACAGTCGGCGACGCCACTGCTCATGTGACGTGTCGTGTCGTCCGCGAGTTCACTCCATGTGCTCCCATGAAACACCTCCCTCTCTCTCTCCCCCTCTCGCTGTTTGGTATCATCGTTTCGAGTCTATTCTCTATTTTAGACAAATTAAATATTATTCAAAAATACGTAAATAAGAAATATATTAAATATAAACATTATTATTATTTATGTTATGAGTGGATAAGAGCGTAAAACGAGAGCCCATCTTATTCGTACGAGTGAACGTGGGTCCCACACGTGTGCAACTGGATAAGAAGCGAGCGGCCAGGTGCCTCTCGATGTTACGTGGGATAATTAGTACGAGTCGTCGCAGATGACAGCAGAAGCCACGCCGTTTCCCCACCATCGGTGAGCCAGCACCGTCCTCTCTGCCGTCTCCGTCACCATCTGATGAAGAGGACCAAACTTGAAACACAGTGACGATGAGCCTCCAATGATGATGTCCAATGACTTCAAATCAATGAGAAAGCATACGATAAAATATGCCTCCCACATCGTCTCTGTTAGAACGAGTCGTTCCTTCTCTTCTGTTGGAAGCAGTGACACCCCCTTTCTGCAAGAAGCCACTTCCAGTGATGGCGATTCCTAAGGGCTCAATTGTTGTGGGACTCCACAACAAAAGAATCATTCTGCAAGCTCGCCATCATCCTTATCGTCTCGTCCACATCGGCTATGGGGGCCAAAAGGAATCAAAGCATCGAGACGTGGGACTGCAAGGATATGATAATGTTTGGCACTAGAAGACACGACGAGATGATGGATTGGATTGGAGAGGCAAAGCGATCAAGGATGGTCGATGGGGTTGGGGCGTGGGTGACTGTAGGTCAAACGACACCTGTGCTGCCCTCGAATCCCTCGGTGGCGCTTCAAGTGTCGTCTCCTGGGAATGTGGATATTCTCGATTGCTCGAAACCAGTACAGCCCGGCCATGGAGGAGGAGTGGTGCCTTTCTTATCTTCGAACTGCTCATTCGATGCCATGGTGGTGGGAAAGGAGGAGATGCCCGAGAAGAAAGATTCAAACCTAGTACTGAGATGATGCTGTAGGATATGGTAAACGTCCTTTCTTGCTTCGTGCATCTGGTAACAAGAAGTTGCAATCAATCATCGTCGGTCGGCGGCCACACGAGTGCAACTTAAAACTACTAAGCTCGGAAACACAGGCATTACGACAATTAAAGGCAGTCGAACAGCCCGGACACCCAACCAGACAAGAAGACTTGTGCAGGGCAGAAGGTTGCCTTTCTGCAGAACTCCAAGTCTAAGAGAGAGAAGATATGTTTTTGTAGTACTCTGAATTTATTCAAAAATATTTATTTATATTAGTTAAAAATAGTGTATAAGTTTTTTTTAAATCATGAGGAAATCAATCATAGTTTAATAAATTTCTTCATCATCATCTATTTATCTTAATTTAAATTCTTGTTTTTTTTATTATGCTTAATCCTAGCTATTTGAATTAATGTTATCATATCCCCTTAATTCAAAAAAATAATTATAACTTAAATTATCTTGAAAAAAATAAAAAAAAAATCTTTTGCCAAAGCTTTTGTAAAGATGTCGGACAAGCTGGGCTTTACTGTTGCAATAGTCAATTTGAATTTTTCTTTTATCAATTAGTTCACAAATGAAATGATGTCGAACTTTGATGTATTTGATGTATCTGTGTGAAAGATAGGATTCTTTGTCATGCTATAATTTTTTAAAATAATATTATTTGATTTATCGTACTTGTAGTCACAACATACTCTCATAGCTTAAGAGAGTAACAATGTTGAACATAAATAACTAATGTTGAACATAAATAACTCTTGAGCCAAGGTTGAACATAAATCCTAAAATATTTTTTCTATCATCTAGCTAATCATTATTAGTATAAGAATATAGCTTAAAATCTTTTTATTCGCTCGTAACATATGTTATAATTAAAAGTTATTTTGACATATTTAAGAACTCTTTTAGTTGCTCTAAAGTGATGCTCGTATGAATTTGAATAACAAACTAATTATAAATATAATGTCGGACTTTGAATTTATGAGATAGATTAACCATCCAATTAAACTTCTATATTATTTTTTTAATCTTTTTTTAACTCCATTATTTAACATAAATTTATCATTTGTATTAATTGGAATATTCACTAACTTACAAGTTATCATATGAAACCTTTTTAAATAATTCATAGAAAAAACCAATAAAATCCCTTATAAAATATATTAGGTTGAGTATACTCAACCTAATAATTCATCTAAATTTCACTATCAATTTTTTTTAAATTTACTTTATAAACAAATGAACTAGTTAGCATCAATTAAACCATTGCATAATTTTATGAATTTTTTTTCATTATTCTAGCTAACAAAAAGATCTTGAATTATCATGAAATTTTATAGAAGACTATGAAATATGTAAAATTAAATATACATCAAAATTTAGCTTAATCCCATTAGGCCTCATTTAAATATTTTATTTTATTTTCTTTCTTTTACTAATATAATTTTAATATTATAGTAACTTCAATTGAGTTTAATCTGATTTGACAAAGATGATATTTTTTTATCTGAATGTATCCTTCAATCTTACTTATGTATCTTAACATTTAGTATAACACTCCTCTTTGATTTACATCTTTATTTAATTTTTTATTTTTTATATTTTACTAATACAATTCTAATATTTTAGCAACTTTAATTGAATTTAATTTGACTTGATAAAGATAATATTTTTTAATCTAAACTTATCTTTCAGTCTCACTTATATATCTCAATATTTAGTATAATCCTTATCTTTGATTTGCATCTTTATTTAATTTTTCATTACTCAATTCATGCCTAAGTTGTAACACCCCTGATTAGTTCCACATCGGAAGTGGGTAAGATTAAGATGCTTCTAAGGGTCTAATGAGTGTGCTACCATCGATTTCAACTTAAGCATTTTGGTCACAGTAGACTCGTCACGACATTGAGCTATCATTGGGCTACGCCTCATATACACTATGCTAGGATTTGATCTGTGTTATGTTGGGTCTTGACAAAGACGTCAAGCCTTTGAGTGGGGGAGATGGTAATACCCTTGATTAGTCATGGTAGCTTATTAAAACTCAAACTTCCTTATATTAATCATGGTCAAGCTTATTAAATTCACTCAAGGTTGATTGAAATTCAACCATCATTTTTAATTGTTATATACATACTTATTACCATACCTTAATCTCACATGAAATCCGCTAACATATTTTGGCATGTTGTGCTATACTTAACATAAACATTAATAGTTATGCATACTTAACTAATTTTTGGTAAAACACTAAAAATAATATTTTTAGAAATCTTATACTTCAATTTTAAAAGTAAAAAATATGAGCATATCATTTATTATTTTTATAAAGCATAGACATCTTAAATCATATTATTAAGTATGAGCAACTATACATATTATTTGTGCTTCTATTGACATGCTAGTTATAGCTCAAATACTACAACATAAACTTTCGGATTTTTGAAAATAGAGAAGATTTTAGTTTTTTCTTTCACAAAATATACTCACATCATCTTTCTGCATACATCTGTAAATAATAAAAAAAATAGAGCCAAATATTTGTTTGGCTATCCAAGAATGACATGTTTGTAAGGAATTTTTATATTATTTTTTAAAAATATAAAATTCATAAATAGTATCTTTATTCTTAATGTTAGACAAACCAATTATTATATTTTTTTGATTTAATAATTCTAGTATATCATAATTCAGATGATCATATTTTTTATATTATAATGTTGATTTATCAATAATGTAAGAAAATTTTAAAAATAATAAAGAAAATATTTTAGTTTTTATCATTCTCATAGTTGCTATCAATTTTATATTTTTTATCATAAAAAATAGTATAATATTTTAAGATGTGGAGTTGATTCTAAAGAGATACCATTTCGTTATAAATTTATCTTTGAAGAAACCTTCCCTTTTGAGCTATACTAATGAGATTTTATTTTAAACTAAGAATACATATCATATCATTAATAATTTTTTTTACCAAATCTAGTGTTCATAGTAATTATTATTTTCTCTTCTATCTTAATCTTATTGTAGTTTCCTATCTGAATTATAGATTTGATTGAATCATCAAACTTTTAAAATAAACTTTTGTTCTCTCTCATATAATTACTATATCTATTATCCAAAAACTATAGATCTTATTGAATATTTTTCATTGAATGCTATAAAGAAAATATTTTATTTCTTGTTGTTGTTGCATACCAAAAGAAACAATGAACACTCGGTGGGTGCTTATGATGTTCATGGTTTACTTTATTGAGGACTACATGTATCTAATGGATTATAAGAACTTGATTAAACTGCAAGAAAGCAAAAATGGGGGACAGCCTAATTTCGCAGAAACAATGAATAGAAAACCTAGTCGAAATCAACCATGAGTTGGTTCATGATCAAGGACCTGCTGCAGCGGCCTGAGCGTTCCCGATCAGATCATCTGTCCTTCGCTCGCTGGAGGTCCAGAACAAGTCACTCTCTGCTGAATCCTTAGACATCTCCTACACCGTCGTAGAACAGAACACATTCATTTAGGACCGGTTCTAACAATTACGTAGTAAATTAAGAGCAGATGCCAAAACAATTAGGCAGTTATCAATTTGCCTCAAAATCCGAAACCCTACTATAATTCCACTACAAGTCGTGAAACCCATCATCGATCACCCATCGAGAAGAGCCAACCGTGCATACCGTGGAACCAGGGGGGAAGACACTGCTGAAGTAGCCGGGCGACAAGGCGGCAGAAGAAGAAGAGGAAAAGGAGGAATCGGCGGGCGTCCCCGCGCTCTTCCTGATGTCTAACAGTTCATCGGCAATCGAAGATGACGATGGCTTCTTTTCTCCTTCCATCCGACCCTTCTCTCTCTCTCTCTCTCTCTCTCTCTCTCACTCTCTCACTACAGACAACACCACCACTTTGCGTTGCTCTATGGCTCAAAGCCCCAGAAGAGGAGGTATAAATAGGGCGAGAGGAAGTAGGGGGAGTGACACGTGACGGGCGACAAGGCATAAAGCGAGCACAGTCGGCGACGCCACTGCTCATGTGACGTGTCGTGTCGTCCGCGAGTTCATTCCATGTGCTCCCATGAAACACCTCTCTCTCTCTCTCCCCCTCTCGCTGTTTGGTATCATCGTTTCGAGTCTATTCTCTATTTTAGACAAATTAAATATTATTCAAAAATACGTAAATAAGAAATATATTAAATATAAACATTATTATTATTTATGTTATGAGTGGATAAGAGCGTAAAACGAGAGCCCATCTTATTCGTACGAGTGAACGTGGGTCCCACACGTGTGCAACTGGATAAGAAGCGAGCGGCCAGGTGCCTCTCGATGTTACGTGGGATAATTAGTACGAGTCGTCGCAGATGACAGCAGAAGCCACGCCGTTTCCCCACCATCGGTGAGCCAGCACCGTCCTCTCTGCCGTCTCCGTCACCATCTGATGAAGAGGACCAAACTTGAAACACAGTGACGATGAGCCTCCAATGATGATGTCCAATGACTTCAAATCAATGAGAAAGCATACGATAAAATATGCCTCCCACATCGTCTCTGTTAGAACGAGTCGTTCCTTCTCTTCTGTTGGAAGCAGTGACACCCCCTTTCTGCAAGAAGCCACTTCCAGTGATGGCGATTCCTAAGGGCTCAATTGTTGTGGGACTCCACAACAAAAGAATCATTCTGCAAGCTCGCCATCATCCTTATCGTCTCGTCCACATCGGCCATGGGGGCCAAAAGGAATCAAAGCATCGAGACGTGGGACTGCAAGGATATGATAATGTTTGGCACTAGAAGACACGACGAGATGATGGATTGGATTGGAGAGGCAAAGCGATCAAGGATGGTCGATGGGGCTGGGGCGTGGGTGACTGTAGGTCAAACGACACCTGTGCTGCCCTCGAATCCCTCGGTGGCGCTTCAAGTGTCGTCTCCTGGGAATGTGGATATTCTCGATTGCTCGAAACCAGTACAGCCCGGCCATGGAGGAGGAGGGGGGCCTTTCTTATCTTCCAACTGCTCATTCGATGCCATGGTGGTGGGAAAGGAGGAGATGCCCGAGAAGAAAGATTCAAACCTAGTACTGAGATGATGCTGTAGGATATGGTAAACGTCCTTTCTTGCTTCGTGCATCTGGTAACAAGAAGTTGCAATCAATCATCGTCGGTCGGCGGCCACACGAGTGCAACTTAAAACTACTAAGCTCGGAAACACAGGCATTACGACAATTAAAGGCAGTCGAACAGCCCGGACACCCAACCAGACAAGAAGACTTGTGCAGGGCAGAAGGTTGCCTTTCTGCAGAACTCCAAGTCTAAGAGAGAGAAGATACGTTTTTGTAGTACTCTGAATTTATTCAAAAATATTTATTTATATTAGTTAAAAATAGTGTATAAGTTTTTTTTAAATCATGAGGAAATCAATCATAGTTTAATAAATTTCTTCATCATCATCTATTTATCTTAATTTAAATTCTTGTTTTTTTTATTATGCTTAATCCTAGCTATTTGAATTAATGTTATCATATCCCCTTAATTCAAAAAAATAATTATAACTTAAAATTATCTTGAAAAAAAATTCTTTTGCCAAAGCTTTTGTAAAGATGTTGGACAAGCTGGTCTTTACTGTTGCAATAGTCAATTTGAATTTTTCTTTTATCAATTAGTTCACAAATGAAATGATGTCGAACTTTGATGTATTTGATGTATCTGTGTGAAAGATAGGATTCTTTGTCATGCTATAATTTTTTAAAATAATATTATTTGATTTATCGTACTTGTAGTCACAACATACTCTCATAGCTTAAGAGAGTAACAATGTTGAACATAAATAACTAATGTTGAACATAAATAACTCTTGAGCCAAGGTTGAACATAAATCCTAAAATATTTTTTCTATCATCTAGCTAATCACTATTAGTATAATAATATAGCTTAAAATCTTTTTATTTGCTCGTAACATATGTTATAATTAAAAGTTCTTTTGACATATCTAAGAACTCTTTTAGTTGCTAATGCTCGTCAGGGCTATGTATGAATTTGAATAATAAACTAATTATAAATATAATGTCGGACTTTGAATTTATGAGATAGATTAACCATCCAATTAAACTTCTATATTATTTTTTTAATCTTTTTTTAACTCCATTATTTAACATAAATTTATCATTTGTATTAATTGGAATATTCACTAACTTACAAGTTATCATATGAAACCTTTTTAAATAATTCATAGAAAAAACCAATAAAATCCCTTATAAAATATATTAGGTTGAGTATACTCAACCTAATAATTCATCTAAATTTCACTATCAATTTTTTTTTAATTTACTTTATAAACAAATGAACTAGTTAGCATTAATTAAACCATTGCATAATTTTATGAATTTTTTTTCATTATTCTAGCTAACAAAAAGATCTTGAATTATCATGAAATTTTATAGAAGACTATGAAATATGTAAAATTAAATATACATCAAAATTTAGCTTAATCCTATTAGGCCTCATTTAAATATTTTATTTTATTTTCTTTCTTTTACTAATATAATTTTAATATTATAGTAACTTCAATTGAGTTTAATCTGATTTGACAAAGATGATATTTTTTTATCTGAATGTATCCTTCAATCTTACTTATGTATCTTAACATTTAGTATAACACTCCTCTTTGATTTACATCTTTATTTAATTTTTTATTTTTTATATTTTACTAATACAATTCTAATATTTTAGCAACTTTAATTGAATTTAATTTGGCTTGATAAAGATAATATTTTTTAATCTAAACTTATCTTTCAGTCTCACTTATATATCTCAATATTTAGTATAATCCTTATCTTTGATTTGCATCTTTATTTAATTTTTCATTACTCAATTCATGCCTAAGTTGTAACACCCCTGATTAGTTCCACATCGGAAGTGGGTAAGATTAAGATGCTTCTAAGGGTCTAATGAGTGTGCTACCATCGATTTCAACTTAAGCATTTTGGTCACAGTAGACTCGTCACGACATTGAGCTATCATTGGGCTACGCCTCATATACACTATGCTAGGATTTGATCTGTGTTATGTTGGGTCTTGACAAAGACGTCAAGCCTTTGAGTGGGGGAGATGGTAATACCCTTGATTAGTCATGGTAGCTTATTAAAACTCAAACTTCCTTATATTAATCATGGTCAAGCTTATTAAATTCACTCAAGGTTGATTGAAATTCAACCATCATTTTTAATTGTTATATACATACTTATTACCATACCTTAATCTCACATGAAATCCGCTAACATATTTTGGCATGTTGTGCTATACTTAACATAACTAAGGGTCTGATGAGTGTGCTACCATCAACTTCAACTTAAACATTTTGGTCACAGTAGACTCGTCACGACGTTGAGCCATCATTGGGCTACGCCTCATATGCACTATGCTAGGGTTTGATCTGGGTTATGTTGGGTTTTGATAAAGACGTCAAGCTTTTGAGTGGGGGGGATTGTAACACCCTTGATTAGTCATGGTCAAGCTTATTAAAACTCAAACTTCCTTATATTAATCATGGTCAAGCCTATTTTGGCATGTTGTGCTATACTTAACATAAACATTAATAGTTATGCATACTTAACTAATTTTTGGTAAAACACTAAAAATAATATTTTTAGAAATCTTATACTTCAATTTTAAAAATAAAAAACATGAGCATATCATTTATTATTTTTATAAAGCATAGACATCTTAAAGACGTCAAGCTTTTGAGTGGGGGGGATTGTAACACCCTTGATTAGTCATGGTCAAGCTTATTAAAACTCAAACTTCCTTATATTAATCATGGTCAAGCCTATTTTGGCATGTTGTGCTATACTTAACATAAACATTAATAGTTATGCATACTTAACTAATTTTTGGTAAAACACTAAAAATAATATTTTTAGAAATCTTATACTTCAATTTTAAAAATAAAAAACATGAGCATATCATTTATTATTTTTATAAAGCATAGACATCATAAATCATATTATTAAGTATGAGCAACTATACATATTATTTGTGCTTCTATTGACATGCTAGTTATAACTCAAATACTACAACATAAACTTTCGAATTTTTGAAAATAGAGAAGATTTTAGTTTTTTCTTTCACAAAATATACTCACATCATCTTTCTGCATACATCTGTAAATAATAAAAAAAATAGAGCCAAATATTTGTTTGGCTATCCAAGAATGACATGTTTGTAAGGAATTTTTATATTATTTTTTAAAAATATAAAATTCATAAATAGTATCTTTATTTTTAATGTTAGACAAACCAATTATTATATTTTTTTGATTTAATAATTCTAGTATATCATAATTCAGATGATCATATTTTTTATATTATAATGTTGATTTATCAATAATGTAAGAAAATTTTAAAAATAATAAAGAAAATATTTTAGTTTTTATCATTCTCATAGTTGCTATCAATTTTATATTTTTTATCATAAAAAAATAGTATAATATTTTAAGATGTGGAGTTGATTATAAAGAGATACCACTTCGTTATAAATTTATCTTTGAAGAAACCTTCCCTTTTGAGCTATACTAATGAGATTTTATTTTAACCTAAGAATACATATCATATCATTAATAATTTTTTTTACCAAATCTAGTGTTCATAGTAATTATTATTTTCTCTTCTATCTTAATCTTATTGTAGTTTCCTATCTGAATTATAGATTTGATTGAATCATCAAACCTTTAAAATAAACTTTTGTTCTCTCTCATATAATTACTATATCTATTATCCAAAAACTATAGATCTTATTGAATATTTTTCATTGAATGCTATAAAGAAAATATTTTATTCATATTTTTTATAATCTTTATGATAATTTGCTTAAGTTTTGTTTCAACAATCTTTTTCAAGATGGTCATATTTTTTATAGTGAAAATAGAGATGAATATTTAAATTTTTATTTTTGTACCAATAATATTTTTCAATATATCCTTTTTTTGTAATAAAAATATTGATGAGTTTCTTTGTTACATTCATTGGAGTTCCTCTGACTCTTATCTGATCGACCTCGTCTCTTGCCTTGAGCGTTATTTTGACCTCTCCCTTGAGATCTGATTTTTAAAATTTTCTTTTGGTCAGTCTTCTGATCTATCTTCATTTGAAAAATATGTTCTAAAGTTTTATCTAAAAATCTATTCACTTTTTTATTCATGAACTAAAAATGAGCCCATTAATTCATCAACAGATTGTACTTATATCTTTAGTTTTTCTATAACATTAGAAAAAATATCAAATTTTAGAGATAAACTTTGTAAAATTTTCTTACTATTATTTGATCTTTTAAGTTTTAACCATAAAATCTCATTTGGTTCATAATAAAAGAGATTTTTGAGAAAAAATAGTGATATATTCAAAATATTTCATCATAATAGTTTTAAATTTACATCGAATAATTTGAAGCTTTCAAGTTTCTATCTTGTTCATGCCTCTAAACATATTTTTTAATATTTTATGTTTTTGTTAATATTGATATTGATATGATTCAGGATAATAAAAACTTATATATTATTTGTTATAACATGTAGAGAACTTTTGTATCTTTTTGTATGTTCGTATTTATTTGATCTTTTTGATCTTTGTAATATTGGAATCATGTAGAGCACACTCAACAAAATTATTTTCTATCAAGTTTCATAATCCTTGTGAAATAAATAAAGATTTTCATTTTGATGATCTAAAATTAATAATTTTTACCTTACTCTAATG
>LVTN01001795.1:0-56442 GCA_001649415.1 Musa itinerans
TTGCTACAAACCTTAAACTTTTCTAGAGTTTTTTTTAGTAGCAATTTTTCCTTCTCAAGTGCCTCTAAGTGTTTACACTTAGTGCATGGAGGCAATGAAGGATTATCATGCTTAAGTTTTTCAAATTATTATTTAAAAGGGCATGCTCCTTTTTTAAAGAATTATATTTTTTGCTCATTATTCTACATTCATCAAATAAATCATGAAAAGCACTTAAAAGCTCATTGAAGGATAAATTTGCATCTAATGAACTACTTACCTCATCTTTGATAGCCATTAGTGCATAGTTGCCAATTTCCTTGTTGCTTTGTTCTTTGTCTTCGGAATCGCTCGAATCATCCCATGTTGCTTTGAGCATGCCTTCTTCTTTTTTGGTTGTTTCTTCTTCACTTGGGAACATTCACTTTTAAAATGTCCCGACTTCTTGCATTCGTAGCATATAACTTATTCTTTCTTGGGTCCCGCTTCTCGTCTGCCTCAGGAACTAGTCCACGCTGCATTGGATCCAAACGATGCAACCTTCTTCATCAACATACTCCATGAACAATGAACGATGAACAGTCTATGGAGAATCATTCGACGATAAGCTCTCCTATTCACCTACTTGTTTTGGTACGCAAACACCATACGTATGCTTCCTATCCATCGTGTCTTCTCGCTGCACTCGCAAGCGTCCAGTGAAGTCCCTATAAGGAACATTGCCTCCAGGGAGGGGCATCACCAGCTTCCTCTTCCGGCCGGTAAGGAGAGACCAAAGAAGAGGTAGCGGAGGGTTTGGTTGCTGTAGCAATAGCTATCGAGAACGATGACCGTGTCGAGAAAAGGCTGCGAGTGACATGAACAAAAAACCAAATCTCGATTGCTACTCCCTTTCTCCTTTGCAATCGTAGACATGCACAGAAAAGTAGATATCGACATGGATGAGTCCTTCCATCATTCATTCATCCATCCATGTGCTGCAGTGGAAAAGGGTGTTCCTCTCTTCTTGTTCCTATCTTCTCGATGACAGCAGCTCCGTGAGTTGCTTGTGAAGAAGATGAGGTAAAACGCACATAACTCCAATCGTATGAGAATCCACGAGAGATATGGTGACTCGTTGATGACAGCAGCATCATGCGTTCCTGTGAAGATCTGGTGCAGAGTAGTTCTGACACAGATCAGGAAATCCTTGTTCTATCTGTTGACATATTGCTATTCCTCTTCCTTGTTTCTTTTTGCCTTGTTGGAAGTAAATGTAATCTGTGAGCTCGTTAGATCTCTCCAGACTTGCGCCTCGCAATGGGCTTCTGCAATTCTCTATTCACGATTCACAGGTGGATCTGCCGCCTTCCGTCGTCGAAAGAAGATATGTAATTTATCTAATTTACTAATGATTTATTATTTTCATAATCTCCTTTTTCATGGTATTTTTATAATAGTATAGCCTCTCCATTCTCACTAATGATTTGGGGAAGATGGCTAGTTTTATTTAGTTCAATCTGGATGTATATCAAGAACTTATTCTACCTTAGATGTTAAAAATACATGGTGTTGAGCTTGAGTTCAGTTTCTTATGTAATGATCAATATTGGGAGGTATATCTAATACTCAAATTTGATTCTCGAAGTAAGTTTCAGAGATAAGAAGAGTATTTGATCTTGACAATTATACTCTAGTTTACTTTTTATAGCTAATCTTCCTCTAACCGTAAGTAGTTAAGGAAATATTCCTTTATCATATGTTAAACTCCATATAAAGGTAAATATTTTCTATATCATTTACCCTCCTTCAAAATTATATTTTTGAATACTTATGATGAGCTTTGAAGTGTCACGGCTTTGTTATCTCGACAAGTTGGTTTTTGATGACTTTATCAAAGGTTGTCGAGTGCTTATACAAATAAATTATCGAGATCCTTCGAACTCTTCTCAAAAGCATATTGGGTGAATACCGAGCTCGAGGAGAGTACATCAGACAACTTTTGATACTTGGTCCGAAAAAGTTGCATTGGGCTACATTTGATGCTTAATATGAGAAAGATGTACAAAGTAACTTCAAATGCTTAACCACAGAAGAGTGTATCAGACATCTTTCGATACATAGATCGAGAAGAACCCATCAAACAACCTTTAATACTTAGCCTAAGGAGAGTGTATTGGGCAACCTTTCATATTTAGTTCGACGACAATGCATTAGACAACTTTCACTATTTGGCTTGAGGTGGATGCATTAGATAATTTTTAATGCTTAGCATGAGAAAAGTGTATTAGGTGACCTTTGATACTTGAATATTATTTTCAAGATTTCATTTGACATTATAATTTTGATAGAGATTAACAGACATGCTTGTAAGTCTCTTCATTGAGTGAGAAATTGACAAGTGAAAAATCATTAAGTAGAACATTAAAGATAGAGAAGCGAAAAGGCGAAAAGATATATAATCTTTATACTCTATTTAGAATTCATTTCGTGGCAAAAGAAGGCCTCACTTGCATTTCAAGTCTTCTTGAGTTTCTTGAGTCTTAGTCTTTAATCTTTCTATCCTTAGTTGTCTTGTAACACCTTTCTCTTCTCCTCCTTAGATGGGGTATTATGGGTTCTTCATCTAACTTTTTTGAGTCTCAATCCCTCAACTGCTGTAGGTCCTAAGGGACTATGGGAGGTTTCGGAGAGGCTGACCTTTGCGGATGGGCACGCATAGGTGCCGCATGACTTAGGCAAAACCAGCTAAGTCCGTGACAGATGGTATCAGAGCGGGACAAGCACTCATGGAAACACTTGGCATGCAAATGTGGGGGACCTAGCGAGGCTGCGTTGAGGGCAGTCAGCACACGCGTGACTGTTTGGGGGAAACCCAACATAGAAGATGGGACATGGAGTGGAGGCATAGAGCTTTTCTTTGACAGAGGTCAAGGACATAAACTCTTACAGAGGCAAGAGCAGGATCATGTTGTTCCATGGGTCCTTCATTCTGATAGAGCGGACTCATCTTGCATGGTGCCAAAGACGAAGGGAGCTTCTAGGCACATGCACCTTATCTCGGAGAAGCATTTGAGGGAGGAACTAAGCGAAGTTGGGTTCAAAAGGCCTTGGCACGAGGTAAGAGGACGTAGAGGCGAGTACTCTTGAAGAATATGTCATAATGTTGCCATTGAAGTTGCCATGAAGGAAGCGATGCGCAGCGGAGATTATGCTAGTAGGGGCAGAGGCCTAAGATCCAGACAATGATGCACCATTTTCAGCGAAGTCGGTGGACTTCGGGAGCTACTAGGCGACGAACTATCCTAGAGCGGTGCTTCATCTAGGTGTGACCCAAGAGCGGGTGAATGAATGTTGATTGCCAAAGGAGTGAACAAGATCGAAGGTGGAAGAGACCCGACGATGTATTTGCCGAGGCCACACATGGAGGGATCACAATTGGAGTTCATCCCATAAGGATCAGAATGCAATGGAGATGTCACTATGAGGCGACATAGTGCAGTGGATCATGGTGGAACAGTTCGTGGCAATACGATACACACGAATCTAGTCCCGTGAGGGACTATATCATACGGAGATATGATCGGGAACTACTGGGAGCTCTACTTCGGTGAACAACATGATGGCAAAAAGGGCTATAGTACCACAGAGGCGGGTCTTCCGTGTGTGCATCGGATGAAAGCCTTGGTCATCAGCATATGAGGGCTGTGTACCACCGTGGGAAAAGTTCGAATGCAAGTACTAGTGAGTCCCATGGGAGGGACTTGATCATGCAGAGGTATAATCGAAGCAGCTGGAGAGTTGGACTGCTCTAGAGCCCATATTCGCTTAAGGGAGCCCGACAAGTCAGAGGACAAGGTCGAGTAAGCGACGTTGCTACCAAGGAAGCTAAGGAGAACAGAATCAGTGCAAACCCTATAACATGATGGCAGAGGCCATGCATGGGAGTTGTAGTCTATCTTTCCATCGACCAATGGGAACTGCTTGGAGAATACAAAGGTGTTGAAGCAAGGGGTCGAAAGGAGCGAGGAAGCGAAGACGAGTCTAGAGGGACTTAGCTACCCAAAATCAAGCATCAGTTAGAATGGAGGTGGACTCGGAGGAGTGTCATAGAGACGTATCTACTGATCATGAAGAAAAGAGATGCAGATGCGAGGCGACGGATAGTAGGGCCATGGGCATGGTAGCGCCATGGTACCGCAGAGGCGGGACTTCCGTGAAAGTCATTGATCCCTTGCCCTCATGGAGGGAGAGCGCTTGTTATGAAAGGGGCCGAGGAGGTGGAGCATGCAGAGACAAACTCCAAGTATCGAGACAAGGCTGAAGGGCTGAGGCCAAGGAACTTTGTAAGATTGGTGTCAACGAGCTTCTCATCAAGATAGCCGAAAGTGAAGGACTTCGGGTCATACAAGAGGGCACGACCAAGGAACGAAGCAAGCAGTACGCAGTGCTGTACCTTTGCTACTTAGTGGAGTAGGCGGTAGGGTTGATGGAGAAGACGGTATAATCCCAGAGGTGACCAAAACTATTAGAGACTTACTCCAAGTTGGGGTGAAAACTTCCTGCATTCCAGAAGTTCGATGGCATTGAAAAGGTGAATCACAGTAGCTAACTCAATGCAAGGAGTGCAAACACTTTGAGTGCTTTAGAAGTGTGAGCAAAGAGCATACGAAGGTCAGTAACTAGCTCGATGTATGGAGTACAACCCTTGAGGAAGCGGGCGAAGTCAAGTAACCATTGCCTTCTCAACTCTTAAGAGAATGGGCAAAACCGAGTATCCCAATTCTCTTATCTAGCTAGTAGATGAGCTCTGCACAAGTTCAAAGACCATTTGAAGATATTAGAAGACAATAGTTGTCAAATCCTCACCAATGGTGATCAGTGCTATGAGAGTAGATTATCCGCTTCATTTCCCAACAGAATGTCAATCGAAAGCGGAAGTGATGCGAATCTACTTGGAAGTGACAACTAAGTGAAAGAAGAGTCGATGGACAAATTTTGTGGAGGAAAGACCCAAAACTTCAGAAGTTTACGAGGCGATGCTCGTTAAAGCTCCAACAAGCATTCACCCAGTTCAAGTAGCATGAGGCATTTGAGAGACTAGTGCACAGTAAGGATGGTCTTTTCCTTCATCTGATGGATCCGCAGGAACTAATAGGGATAAGCACAACTCAGCCAACCCCACACTAGAGTTAAAGTCATTGGCAGTTAAAGCAGCATAGAGGATCAAAGGTTCGACTACTAAAAAATAGCAACGGAGAGCAGTTGGGAGCCAAGAGGCGTATTGCAACTAAAGCAGAAGATTAAAGACTCAGCAAAAGCTTCGACGAGGACGTCAAAGGAATAAGTGGGGGAGAATGTCATAGATAAAGTTCTAAACATGATGTTTAATGTAATACTTATGTATGTCCGTGTCTTTTGGTTTGTTCATGCTTTGCACAGCATATAGAGGGATGGTTGCAGGCTTAACAACCTCATTTTAGTTAGGTGTGGTGGCCTTCTTAGGCTTGTAAATAAAGGTTGTGTCATGTGGACACTTGTGAGAGATATTCGATCTGTAGTGGACCATTTTGACCATTTGTTATGCGATCGTTCAGAGTTTTTACGCCTGTTTGTAATTTGTATTGTTTATAAAGTGTTTTCTGAAATGTTTGCTTGTGGATCTCGAGTGAGACGTTTTCTCTAACCCATTTTCTCTTTTATAAGTCCTAAGGGACCATGAGAGGTTTCAAGGAGGTTGACCTTTACGGACGGGCATGCATAAATGCCGCATGACTTAGGCAAAACTAGCAAAGTCCGTGACAGAATGACCAAGGGACTTAAAGTCTAGTCCTTAAATAGTCTAAGGTCGAGAAGAAAGTTATCATCTTCATCTTAGGAGGGGATACTAGTCATTGATCCATATTTCGAGAGACACCTTTAAAATATAAAAAGTTTATACGAATATGACTTCCTTCACCCACAAGTTATTAAGGATATCATTCTTTTATATGACATTTAACTTATGATACTATCTTATTATATTCATTAAGAATATAATCATATCATTATAACCTCGACCCGTAACCATTTTTATTTCTAATTTAGCCTAGCTCGTTATGATATGTCCTTGCATTCTATTTTTTTCATTGTTATTGTTGATTATTCTTTCTATGTCTAATATAATTTTCTTCATAAGAATGAATGGATCCCAAGAGGCTCAAGCATCAAATTTTGACCAAAGCCAAGCCTGTTTTCATTAGCATATTTCACCAATTTTTATTTTGTGGTTATACTCCATCTCTGTTAGGGTATTGCAATGGAAAGAGGGTCAAACATACATCTATCACTACCAATGTGGTAGTTGAGGAGCTTCAGATGAAGGCAACGTTCCAACAACCACTTATTAGCATTCATTAATGAAGTTGTCTTAATTTCCGACGTGAATTTACCTCTAATAACCACCAATAACCGCTCGATATGTGATAAAATAAAAAATAAATTTTAATCAATAATTATATTATGTGGACATCAATCTAAGACATATTCCTCTAGTACCTCAAGGATGATAAGACGAAGAATATTTCAATTATATGATAATATATTTTACTCGGTTGATTCACTATCGAAAGCTATTTGGGCCGTGACAATTGAGGTCAACTAGTGTTTAATAAAATGTGGACATCAATCTAAGACATATTCCTCTAGTACCTCAAGGATGATAAGACGAAGAATATTTCAATTATATGATAATATATTTTACTCGATTGATTCACTATCGAAAGCTATTTGGGTCATGACAATTGAGGTCAACTAGTGTTTAATAAAATTATCGGTTATCAACTTGAGCATTGGAATCCTATCTAACCTCGATCAGTCACACAACTTGTTGTCTTGAAAATTGGATTGATCTAAGCATGACGGCTTTTCACCCAACAAAGCTGTGTCAAACAATCGCAGCAATCAACTAATTCATTTACATCGTCCATCAGCGATGTATGTCTTACATTTCACAACCGCTAGTCAAACCACTCAAATTAAGGAAAAAAAAGAAGAGCAGCTGCTTCCCATCTATCGGAGTCAACCAATTACACGCTGGCTGAATCGAAAAAGTCAACGAATCTGTTCTCAATCCTCGCTTCGGATTTGATTCCCCGTGTCCTCTCTCCGCGTTCCGGGACGAGGCAGTCCGGCGGCTCTTCTGGTTCTTCTTGATGATTCGCCTTCCTCGTGGTACGGAGAGCTGCTTCCTCTTCCTATAAACTCAATGCCGGCACGGCCTGCCTCCGAAGCCCTAAAGGAATGCGGCACGGTTGATGTGTCTTCGTGTTGCTCGTACAGCAGATCGCTGGCGGACTGATACCCCATGAGCCGGTGAAGCCGTGGAGCCGCTATGGAGTTCGCATCCCTTCCCAATTCTGCCTCGTTGTGCGTCTCCACCTCGATGGACGATGGAGGAACCGCCTCGGGATGAGCTCGAGCCATGGCAGGAAACGGCAAACTGAGAACTTCATGGCAGCCACCGCACTGCAGCTTATGCGCCCGCCTTCTCGATACGAGGAAGTCTGCTGGGAGTTGGAGCAACTTGGTGCACTTGTCGCAGATGACGAAGGGCGAAGCTCCCGAGACGGGTCGACAATGGCGCTTCGGCTTGTCCTTCGGACCAGACCTCTCCGCCTCATGGCCGTCGTGCTTGCGCAGACTTCCGGACCTCGAAGAACGCGAATGCAGGTCACGGACACTTGCCGCGTGCGGTCGATGCCCTTGCAGACAGCGGGAGCAGGAACAGTAGGCTTGTTGTTCGGAGAAATGCCTCCTTGGGAAGGTGGCATTTCTGGCTTGAGCAGCATCCGCGACGCAGAACTTTGCAAGATGGTCTCTCACTTCATCGATCTTCCTCAAGAGTTCCACTTTATCGTGCAGATGTGTGCTTTCGGGCGCCATCCAGTTGTGCGTGGACTGGAATTCGTCGGAGTCGAACGACGACATCCCTCCAACTTCATCGCTGCCGCATCTGGAAGAGCTGCCATCTCCGATGACGTCAAAGCTTCGCATCGTACGCGAGCTGTTCCTCTTATTTGATGGATTGGGTGCGAGATACCTGGATTCGAGGTTGGCCTCGGCAGAGGCGGCCTTAAAAGTTCTTCGAGACATAGCCAGATGACGAGCACTGCGTCCATCATCTGAAGAAGAGACACTGCCATCGTACGCATGGGAGCTCATCGTAGCCGGAGACTTGAGAGCATCGTAGATTCCTTCATCTCGAACCGTGCCAGCCATGTCTTCTTCCTCTGAGGCACTGCTGTGGCCAACGGAGCGAGAAGATCGCTCCACTTCACTGACTAAATCGGGCTTCGGAGTGTTCTCGACTTGCTCGTTCTCATCTTCGACTCTGCTAGAAGAAGCTCTACCGACAGCAGAGCCGCCGCCTTCGATTCCTTTGCCACGGCGATCGTCTTCGAGGTCATGCATGGTTGCAGGGGTCGTTGCTCTGAGGACCGAAGAGGCGGATCCGGAATCTGAGAAACCATGGTCTGATTGACTCTCAGGATGGTCGACTTGGGGCGATCCCGGGGCGGCATTTTCTCCTGTGTCATCTTGATTCTTTGCTGCAGAGCAGGAATTCTCATCAAAACTAAGCATGAAGAAGGCGTCGATTGATGAGGAAGAGGGGAAGAACGTACCGCGAAGTGCGATTCCACACCCCCCACACTGGTATACGGGAACATTAGGATACTCCACGAGAAGCTTATGGCATTTGGGGCATCTCACCAGCCTCGCCATGGTTGTTCTGTGACTCCAACAACTCACAGAGAGAAGCAAGACAAAGATGATGCCTCCCAAACCCCCATCCTCTCTCATGCACTTTTCTGATTGCTGAGAGAGAAGAGAGCAAATGAAATGAGTCAGATGCTACAGGCAATCAACATATGAAAACCCAGTGATGTTCTCATCCCCTCTCGATCCAACTCGGTGAATCTACCTGTAGATATGTCAACTGTACCAGATCCATGCATGCTCATAAAGTTTGACAGGAATCATTCAGTGATTCCACCACAAAGAAGATGGAAAACCAAAAATGGTACCATCTTCTTCTTCATCTATAGATTCGAATTCCCTACTTTGCTTTAATATCTCTAGAAAGAAGATTAGAACCAACAAATAAAGGAAGCTTACCTCTCCAGGTTGGAGGCCTCCATCTCTTTCCTTCCTTCTTCTGTTCCTATCTCCCCTCCATCCTCGTCTTAGCGTATGCCCATCTACAGTGGATTCAGATCAAGCAACTGCCTTTTTCAGGTGGACAACAAGAAGGGTAACAAATGTTTTGGTCATAAGATCTTAAAAGAGAGCCATAAACGACACCAAATCGACATCTAAGATCGTGTTGTGAACGCTGGTCAACGGAAGAACGTTGAGCCCCCTCCCCTCCTCCCCCGTATGCAATAACGGTGTTGGTGTACGAGAGAGCCAAAAGGGAAGACTTGGAACGGTGCGGTGAAGTCCACTCTCTATAATCCCCCGGTTCAAGAAACATGCGTTGACTATTAAACCCGAATCAATTCCTGTTTCTTTCCCTGTAAATAATTAGATAGGACGAGACGAGGTGGCGCACATCCGAACCCTTCCTCTTCCTCGTGATTCGGATGCCGTGGGATCTTGCAGCTCACCCCGTCTCTGTCAAGCAGCGTGTCGCAACTAGCTTCTTTGGGTCTGAAGGCGACGAGAACGAGCAAGACGGAGACGGTGGCGTCATGTTTGAAAAGTATGTTGATGCACCGTCAGCCACAGCTAATGGTTGACATGGCCTGGCGAGATCTGTTTAATGAGATGGTCAGTCCACAGAGTAGATTTTATTTGAGATCAGAAGGAAGATGGCGAAGAGTGCGAAAACGTCAAAGCTCGTGCGGTGACTCGTGGAATAGAGGGAAGCACGTCTCTCGGCCGCACGAGCCCTCCGCCACTGGTTTCTGCCTCCGAGACCCACCGGAGCGCCACCCTCTTCCCGTGATATCTCATCACGTCGTCGCCACCGATCGGACGGTGTACAGTATCCCCATGTCCGATCATGTGTATTAGAAAAAGGATTAATTAATTATTAGAATCACAGACGGAGACATACCCAATTAAATACCATTACCACCGACCCACCGCTTGCTTCGTTGCGCATGGTCCCACAAACACGCCATACGACCACCTCCTTGGGAACGTCATAAACGCACCTTCCCTTCCAACTGACACCGCGCAGCGGGCGAGCCTCCTTTACCTGCTTGGTGGCTCGGGCAGCGCAGGGGAAGGCCGACCGGCCGCGTGTGTCTCTCGCAATTGGAGCGGATCCGTGAATGGGAGCATCCAACGTTCAACGCATAGGACGGTACAGGAATTGGAGAGGATCCGATGATGGGTAGTGTTAGTGTAAACAACTTTACGCGCTTGGTTCGGGTCCGAATGGGCGGGGATCTTGCTCGAGGTCTCTCAGGGTTGCTGATGTGGTCGGCCGCGTGGCTCGGATCACGTCGGAGCTCGTCGGGGCGTTCTGCGAGCAAGGGTTCCTTCCCTCGACGTCCCGTGGGAAGTCGTTCCGTCTTCTCACCTGCACACAGGTCGGGTCGGTAGCTCGGCCCGATCCCTCCGACGATCAAGTTAGTCGAGTGGAGTAAAGAGGTCCTTTTTCTTGGGGTTTTCCTTTTCTCTCATAGGGCGGGGTTTTTATAGAGTAACTTACTATTTTCGATGTGCCTGTTTGCAGGGAGCAGGATCGTACTCATGGTAACGTCTGACAGCGGTATTGGCGTGGCGTGAAGGATCGGGCCTGAGCAGGACGTTAATGTGCCTTGGCTGGCGTTCCGATCCATTTGACCAGGTGCTGTCAGGTCAACCGAGGCGCGAGGCATCATCTGGAGCGGCTGACGTCAGCCCGAGTCTTATCGCCATTATTACCCTTATCATTATTCCCCCCCGAAGGAAGCTATGCGTTGGTTGTTGTAAAGGGGAGCCTGAGGCATGACTTCAGCTTTCGGTAATTGTTCTTGTTGGGCGGCTGCTGATCCGTTACTAGGGGTATGATCCGAGTTTAGCAAATAAGGAGGGATGGGCGTGCAGTGGTGGTCTCGGGCAGCATGTAGCCGAGGAGCACGACTCAGGCGGGTAGGCCACGCAGAGGTTGTGGTCTTGGGCAACATGCAGCCGAGGAGCACGACTCAGGCGGGCAGGCCGCGCAGAGGAGGTGGTCTCAAGCAACACGCAGTCGAGGAGCACGACTCAAGCGGGCAGGCCACACAGAGGAGGCGGTATCGAGCAACACGCAGCCGAGGAGCACGACTCAGGCGGGCAGGCCGCGCAGAGGAGGTGGTCTCGGGCAACATGCAGCCGAGGAGCTACTTGTTCTGGACCATCAAAGAAGCGATGTTTGGACGCGGGTGGACAGGTCCTCTCCTGCCTGCGCAGGAGTCGAAGGGACAGTCACTTTAAGGGGTCGCCAGTTTTCGAGAGCGGGGAGACCAACGCTCCAGCGTCTACGCCGCGCGCCCAACGGCTGCCACGTCAGGCCGCATTTATGGCGGAGTGATGTTTGGTCTGCCTGACGCGATGTGCTTCAGGAGAGGAATGGTCGTTTTTAGCGGGACCTTGCCTATAAATAGCATGCAGTTGGTTTCCTGCACATCTCCTTGCTTGCATTCGCTCAGTTGCTTCTTCGGACCATATTGCTTCGTCTGAATCAGCTGTCCTTCTTCTCCTTCCCAGGGTCGATAAGGATGGCTTCCCCTTCTTCGTCCTCGCCTCCTTCAACTTCCTCCTCCGGTAATGTTGGAGAGAAAGCATTGCCGCTGAGCCCCAACTCGTCATCCGACGAGAAAGCGGCTCGGGCCCTCGAAGCCTTAATGTGGTCGCACGACATTGACTCTACTGTGAGCGAGTCGTCGCTCGGCTACCTCCGGGGTCGTTATGGTATCCCGGAGGAATTTGTGTTTATTGCCCCTGAGCCAGGGCAACGGGCATATGACCCTATCCTGAAGGGTTTTGCCCTAACCCTAGACGCACTTGAGGCCGGGTTACGCCTTCTCTTGCATCCTGTCATTAGTTCCTGTATCTCATGGTGGCACATTTCTCCGTCACAGATAACGCTGAACTCCTGGCGCTATCTGGTGGCGTTCCTAGGGGAGTGCCACTATGCCAATATCACCCTGACCCGATCCCTCTTCCTCTCTTGTTTCCATCTTTCCAAGGGGTCGGGGGGTTACTATTTATCTGCCCGACCGGGCTTCCGGGTTAGCGGGGCTCCTTCTAGTAATAAGGGATGGAAGGGGCATTTCTTTTATGTCTGCCGTTCGGAGGACTGGGGCTTCGGGCTCCAGTGGGCGGCGCGTGTGATTAACAACACCGCCCCGACCCTAAATGACGAGGAGCGCCGGGACCTTCGGCGACTTAAGGAGATTCTCCCAGCCTCCCGAGTTATTCGGAAGATGCCCGAGGCGTGGCTGGTCGAGGCGGGTCTTAGCTTGGCGCCTCGAGGTATGTCCGTAGTGGGTAGCGTTAGGGTTTTCCGAAGGATTTTCTATCGTTCTGACCAATGTCAGTGTTTTTATGCAGAGATGGTAAACCTTGCCGCTGTGGGGGGCGTTCTTCGTCAGCCGCATTGCCGCGCCACCCGACCGAGCTGAGGGTCGGCTCGAAAGAAGCGCCGGTAGAAGTTGAGACTGCTCATCCTCAAAAAAAGGCTAAGACCGTCGTCAAGAAGAAACCAGATCCCCCGGCGACTTGGCCAAGAGAGGTCATTGTTGACTCGGGAGCGTGCGATCGGCGACGGAGCCTTGGCCGGGGCGAGGCCGGCCCAAGCAACGAGGGGGTCGGGAAGGCGCCTTGGGAACCATCCATCTGCGACCTGTGTCGCCTCCTTGCGGGAGTGCAGGACGAGCCCTACCAGGCCCGTGTGATGGGCGAGCTTTTGGAGGGCCAACCCTCCGATCCGCTGGTGGCCCGATGGGCGGGCCTAACCCGCGGGACCCGGGTATGGGTCGACGGAGAGGCCGCGGCCTTGTTCGCCCGAGGTGGGCTTCATCCCGACATGGCTCGGGAGCTGCACACCATGCCCTCAGGGGTTTTGCTTGGCAAGTCTGCCAAGTCGTTCCTGTGGGTAAGTATCTTACCATCGGGGTGCCTACTTATACCCAAACGACATTCGTCCTGACTCTTCTTCTCATAGAGCTATCATTATACCACGGCGTTGATGGATCGTGCGCACGACGCGGGTCGGGCCCTTGGCATTTTGAGTGACCGCAACGCTGAGTTGCGCAGGCAGATTGAGGAGGTCCGCGCGGGAGTAGCCCCGGAGGCGATCGCAGCGGTCAAGCAGCGCGCCTCGGAGCTGGAGGCGGAGGTGTCGCGCCTCAAGTCTAAGGCAATGGCGGCCGAGGAACAACATAAAGAGCTTTAGATGCTTTTGAGGGTGACTCGAACCGAGGCGCGCCTAGCCTAGAACGAGGCGATCACCCTTACTCAAAAGCTGAAGGAGGCGGTTGCCGAGGCAAGGGTGGCTACCGAGGCCCTAGCTGCCGAGATGAAACAGCGGCCGGAGAAAGATAAGAGGCTGATCGAGGACTACAAATAGTCCTCGGGGTTCCAGCTTGGCCTCGTACGGTCGGGGCAGGTTACCTATGAATATGGGTACCGGATTGCCCTGGCCCGATTTAAAGCGCGCCACCCCGGTCTGGAGTTCGAGGAAAACCCCTTTGCCTCCTGCCCCGAAGACCCAAGCGTTGACATGCTGGACGAAGTCCCCTTCGATGACAGCGTCGAGGCCCCCGAAAGTCTGGGTAGAAATTTGTAACAATCTAGGGGGTCGGTCCGACGTTGTAACTTGCCTGGTCTTGTAACATAACTTGTCTTTTGAATGAAAAGATCTTTTGTTCAGACTTCTACCTTGTCCATCTCGCTTTCGATTATACAAAAAACTTCTTAAGATTTTGCACGTTCCACGTTCTTGGCAGAGGTTGGCCTTGCATGGTTGCGAGCCGATATGTGCCGACCCTAACGACGCCGTCAACTCGGTAAGGTCCTTCCCAATTGGGAGCAAGCTTACCGCGAGCTCGGGTCGGGTCGCTGACTTCGGCCTTGCGCAGGACCAGATCACCTAACCTAATCGGTCGGGGCCGTACCTTGTGGTTGTAGATCCTAGCGACGGCTCTCTTGTTGGAGAGGGCATTCACGTTTGCGTCCGCACGCCGTTCTTCGAGCAAGTCGAGCTCCGCTTGTAATCCTTGATTCGATGTGTTCTCGTCGTAATTTTCCATCCGAATCATGGGGAAGACGACTTTGGGGGGGAGGATAGCCTCAGTGCCGAACGCGAGGCTGTAGGGAGATTCTCCAGTGGTGGTTTTGGGGGTAGTCCGCAGGGACCACAAGATGCTTGGGAGCTCGTCCACCCAGGCCGATCGGGCTACGGATACTCTTCTCCTGAGTCCTTCCAAGATGGCCTGGTTGGTGACTTCCGCCAGGCCGTTCGTTTGGGGATGTGCCACCGAGTTGAACCTCGGCTAAATCTTGTAGTTCGCGCAGAACCGTTGGAATCGCGCGCTGGTGAACTGGGTCCCATTGTCCGTGATGATAGTCCTGGGCAGGCCAAACCGAGTTACTATATTTTTCCATACGAATTTCTCTACCTGATGTTTCGTGATTGTTGCTAGCGGCTCGGCTTCAACCCACTTTGTGAAGTAATCCACTCTCATGACGACATATTTCCGCTGCCCCGAGGCAGGCGGGAAAGGTCCGAGGAGATCCAGTCCCCATTGTGCGAACGGCCATGCACAGTCGATGGGGGCGAGCGGAACCGCGGGCTGTCGGGGTGTTCGGGCATGCCTCTGGCATGGGCCGCACCGCTGCGCATAAGATCTCGCGTCTCGGGACATGGTGGGCCAATAGTACCCTTGGCAGAGGATTTTATACGCCAAGGTTCGCCCGGCGATGTGCTCCCCGCAAATACCTTCATGGACCTCGGCCAGCACCGTCCGAGCTTCTTCTGGTTCGAGGCACTACAAGAGGGGATGTGAGAAAGATCTCTTATAAAGTCGTCCATTCACCTCGAAGTACCAAGGCTGCATGCGGCGAATGCACCAAGCCACAGCCTCGTCGGAGGGGAGAATCTCGTCCCTCTTGAAACGTAGCATCTCCTGCACCCATGTAGTCTGCGCGTCGGTCGAAGACACGATCGAGACTGAGATGGCTCGGAAAGGGAGCTCTTCGACCTTGGGCTGGACTTCGGGGTTCCACCTCGAGGCCAATTTGGCCAGCTCGTCAGCTCACCTATTTTGACTCCTCAGTACCCTAGATATCATGAAACGAGAGAAGTTGGAGGCTAGGCTTTTTACCTCTGCCAGGTATTTGGCCATGGTAGGTTCCTTGGCCTTGTATCCGCTGCTGACTTGCTCGGCCACTAGCTGCGAGTTGGTAAGGACGTGAATGACATTTACCTGCATCTCGAGGGCCAGCCTGAGTCTAACCAAGAGTGCCTCATATTCAACGGGAGGCTCACCGCTCTATCTCGGTTCCTTTCCCGATCAGGTGACTGCTGCCTCCCCTTCTTCCGGGCGCTGAAGAACCCAAAGAACTTCTAATGGACGGCGGAATGCGAGGAAGCCTTCATACACGTAAAGCAACACCTAGCTAACCTTCCCCGCCTTGCCTCAGTCCTTTCCGGGGAGAAGCTCAGTGTCTACCTGGCCACCTCCCGGCACGCTGTTAGCTCCGTTCTGACTAAAGAAGCCATCGGTGAGCAACTACCAGTCTATTACGTAAGTCATGTCCTAAACGTACCTGAAGAACGGTACCCACCGATCGAAAGGCTTGCCTTGGCGCTCGTGCTAATCGCTTGAAAGTTGCGCCCCTACTTCCAAGCCAATCTGATTGAGGTAATCACCGACCAACCACTCCGGCAGGTTCTATCTAAATTCGATGTTGTAGGTCGGCTCCTCAAATGGTCGGTAGAGCTTGGAGAGTTTGATATACTATATGTCCCGAGGACTGCCATCAAAGCCCAATCGGTAGCCGACTTCATCTCGGAAATGGCTCAGATTGAGGACGAGGATCCTGAACAACTTAGGGAGGCGCTGGCGCAAGGCTGGTGCTATCAGCCCCCAATGGACGCTCGTTTGAACGCTCTCTCCGCTTCGGGTTTCAAGCTACCAACAACGAAGCTGAATATGAGGCACTCCTGGATGGACTCAGGCTGGCCCTCGAGATGCATGTAAATGTCATTCACGTCCTCACCGACTCGTAGCTAGTGGCCGAGCAAGTCAGCGGCGGATACGAGGCCAGGGAACCTACCATGGCCAAATACCTGGTAGAGGTAAAAGGCTTAGCCTCCGACTTCTCTCGTTTTATGATATCTAGGGTGTCGAGGAGTCAAAACGGACGAGCTGGCCAAACTGGCCTCGAGGTCGAACCCCGAAGTCGAGCCCGAGGTCGAAAAGCTCCCTTTCCGAGCTATCTCAGTCTCGACCGTGTCTTCGACCAATGCGCAGACTACATGGGTGCAGGAGATGCTGCGTTTCAAGAGGGACGGGATCCTTCCCTCCGACGAGGCCGCGGCTCGGCACATTCACCGCAAGCAGACTTGGTACTCCGAGGTGAATCAAGGACTATATAAGAGATCTTTCTCACGTCCTCTCTTGCGGTGCCTCGAACCAGAAGAAGCTCGGATGGTTTTGGCCGAGGTCCATGAAGGGATTTGCGGGGAGCACATCGCCGAGCAAACCTTGGCATATAAAATCCTCCGCCAAGGGTACTATTGGCCCACCATGTCCCGAGATGCGAGGTCCTATGCGTAGCGGTGCGGCCTATGCCAAAGGCACGGTCGAACACCCCGACAGCCCGCGGTTCCGCTCGCCCCCATCGACTGCGCGTGGTCGTTCGCACAATGGGAACTGGATCTCCTCGGACCTTTTCCGCCTGCCTCGGGGCAGTGGAAATACGTCGTCGTGGGAGTGGATTACTTCATAAAGTGGGTTGAAGCCGAGCCACTAGCAATAATCACGGAACATTAGGTAGAGCAATCCGATACCCATATTCATAGGTAACCTGCCCCGACCGCACGAGGCCGAGCTGGAACACCGAGGATTGTTTGTAGTCCTTGATCAGCCTCTTATCTTTCTCCGACCGCTGCTTCGTCTCAGCAGCCAGGGCCTCGGTGGCCACCTTTGCCTCGGCGACTTCCTCCTCCAGCTTTTGAGTAAGGGTGACCGCCTCGTTCTGGGCTAGGCGCGCCTCGGTTTTGGTCACCCTCAAGAGCATTTGAAGCTCTTTATGTTGTTCCTCGGCCGCCTTCGCCTCGGACTTAAGGCGCAGGGCCTCCGCCTCCAGCGCTGAGGTACGTTGCTCGGCCGCCGTTGCCTCGGACTTGAGGCGCGACACCTCCGTCTCCAGCTCCGAGGCACGCTGCTCGGCCGCTGCGACCGCCTCCGGGGCTGCTCCCGCGCGGACCTCCTCAATCTGCCTGCGTAGCTCAGCGTTGCGATCGCCTCCGGGCCCGACCCGCGTCACGCACGCGGTCCATCAACACCGTGGTGTAATGATAGCTCTGTGAGAAGAAGAGTCAGGACAAATGCCATTTTGGGTCTAAGTAGGCGCCCCGATGGTAAGACACTTACCCACATCAACGACTTGGCTGACTTGCCAAGCAAAACCCCTGAGGGCATGGTGTACAGCTCCCGAGCCATGTCGGGATGGAGCCCACCTCGGGTGAACGAGGCTGCAGCCTCTCCGTCGGCCCATACCCGGGTTCCGCAGGTCAGGCTCGCCCATCGGGCCACTAGCGGATCGGAGGGTTGGCCCTCCGAAAGCTCGCCCATCACACGGGCCTGGTAGGGCTCGTCCTGCGCTCCCGCAGGGAGGCAACACAGGTCGCGGATGGATGGTTCCCGAGGCGCCTTCCCGGTCCCCTCGTTGCTCGGGCCGGCCTCGCCCTGGCCAAGGCTCCGTCGTCGATCGCGCGCTCCCGGTTCAACAATGACCTCTCTTGGCCGATTCGTCGGGGGATCTGGTTACTTCGGGACGACGGTCTTAGCCTTTTTCCGAGGATGAGTAGTCTCAACTTCTACCGGTGCTTCCTCTGAGCCGACCCTCGGCTCGGTCGGGTGGCGCAGCGATGCGGCTGACGAAGAACGCCCCCCACGCACAGCTGCAAGGTTCACCATCTCTGCATAAAAACACCGACATTAGTCAGAACGACGAAAATCCTTCGGAAAACCCTAACGCTACCCACTACGGACATACCTCGAGGCGCCGGGCTAAGACCCGCCTCGATCAGCCACGCCTCGGGCATCTTCCGAATAACTCAGGAGGCTGGGAGAATCTCCTTAAGTCGTCGAAGGTCCCGGCGCTCCTCGTTATTCAGGGTCGGGGCGGTGTTGTCAATCACACGCGTCGCCCATCGGAGCTCGAAGCCCTAGTCCTCCGAACGGCAGTAATAAAAGAAACGCTCATTCCATCCCTTGTTACTGGAAGGAGCCCCGCTAACCCGAAAGCCCGATCGGGCAGATAAATAGTAACCCCCCGACCCCTTGGAAAGACGGAAACAGGAGAGGAAGAGGGATCGGGTCAAAGTGATATTGGCATAGTGGCACTCCCCTAGGAACACCACCAGATAGCGCCAGGAGTTCGGCGCCATCTGTGACGGAGAAATGCGCCACCATGAGATATAGGAACTAATGACAGGATGCAAGGGAAGGCGTAACCCGGCCTCAAGGGCGTCTAGGGTTAAGGCAAAACCCTTCGGGATAGGGTCATACGCCCGTTGCCCTAGCTCAGGGGCAATAAGCACAAATTCCTTCGGGATATCGTAACGTCCCCGGAGGTAGCCGAGCGACGACTCGCTCACAGTAGAGTCAATGTCGTGTGGCTACATTAAGGCTTCAAGGGCCCGAGCCGCTTTCTCGTCGGATGACAAGTTGGGGCTCAACGGCAATGCTTTCTCTCCAACATTACCGGAGGAGGAAGTTGAAGGAGGCGAGGATGAAGAAGAAGGGGAAGCCATCCTTACCGACCTTGGGGAGGAGAAGAAGGACAGCCGATTCGGACGAAGCAATATGGTCCGAAGAAGCAACTGAGCGAATGCAAGCAAGGAGACGTGCAAGAAACCAACTGCACACTATTTATAGGCAAGGTCCCGCTAAAAACGACCCTTCCTCTCCTGAAGCATGTCGCGTCAGGCAGACCAAACGTCACTCCGCCATAAATGCGGCCTGACGTGGCAGCCGTTGGGCGCGCGGCGCAGACGCTGGAGCGTTGGTCTCCCCGCTCTCGAAAACCGGTGACCCCTTAAAGTGACTGTCCCTTTGACTCTTGCGCAGGCAGGAGATGACCTATCCACCCACGTCCAAACATTGCTTCTTTGATGGTCCAGAACAAGTAGCTCTTCGGCTGCATGTTGCTCGAGACCACCTCCTCTGCGCGGCCTGCCCGCCTGAGTCGTGCTCCTCGGCTACGTGTTGCCCGAGACCGCATCCTCTGCACGGCCTGCCCACCTGAGTCGTGCTCCTCGGCTGCGTGTTGCCCGAGACCGCCTCCTTTGCGCGGCCTGCCCGCCTGAGTCGAGGAACCCACCTGAGTCGTGCTCCTCGGTTGCGTGTTACCCGAGACCACCTCCTCTGCGCGGCCTGCCCGCCTGAGTCGTGCTCCTCGACTGCATGTTGCCCGAGACCGCTTCCTCTGCGCGGCCTGCCTGCCTGAGTCGTGCTCCTCGGCTGCATGTTGCCCAAGACCGCCTCCTCTACGCGGCCTACCCGCCTGAGTCATGCGCCTCGGCTGCATGTTGCCCGAGACCGCCTCCTCTGCGCGGCCTGCCCGCCTGAGTCGTGCGCTCCTCGACTGCGTGTTGCCTGAGACCACCTCCTCCGCGCGGCCTGCCCGCCTGAGTCGTGCTCCTCGGTTGCATGTTGCCCGAGACCGCCTCCTCTGCGCAGTCTACCCGCCTGAGTCGTGCTCCTCGGCTGCATGTTGCCCGAGACCACAACCTCTGCGCGGCCTGCCCGCCCGAGTCGTGGTCCTCGGCTACATGCTACCCAAGACCACCACTACACGCCCAGCCCTCCTTATTTGCTAAACTCGGATCATACCCCTGGTAACGGACCAACAGCCGCCCGACAAAAACAATTACCGAAAGCTAAAGTCATGCCTCGGGCTCCCCTTTACAAAAATTGACGCATAGCTTCCTTCAGGGGGGAATATGATAAGGGTAATAATGACGATAAGACTTGGGCTAACGTCTGCCGCCCCAGACGACGCCTCGTGCCTCGGTTGACCGGACAGCACTTGGTCAAACGGATCGGAATGCCGGCCGAGGCACATTAACGTCTTGCTCAGGCCTGATCCTGCACGCCACGCCAACACCGCTATCAGACGGTACAAGGAGTACGATCATGCTCCCTGCAAATAGGCACATCGGAAACAGTAAGTTACTCTATAAAAACCCCGCCCTATGAGAGAAAACGGGAACCTCAGAGAAAAAGAGACCTCTTCACTCCACTCGACTAATTTGATCGTCGGAGGGGTCGGGCCGAGCTACTGACCTGACCTGTGTGTAGGTGAGAAGATGGAGCGGCTTCCCACGGGACGTCGAGGGAAGGAACCCTTACCCGCAGAACGCCCCGACGAGCTCCGACGTGATCCAAGCCACACGGCCCGCCACATCAGCGACCCTGAGAGACCTCGAGCATGACCGGCCACATCAGCGACCTTGAGAGACCTCGAGCAAGATCCCCTTCCATTCGGGCCCGAACTAAATCGTGTCGGCCCCGAGGTCACGACGTAAAGTTGTCGTATCGACCCTGAGATCACGGCATAAAGTTGTTTACACCAACACTCATGGTCTCACACGCCATACGACCACGTCCTTGCGAACGTCATAAACGCACCATCCATTCCAACTAACACTGCGTAGCGGGCGAGCCTCCTTTACCTGCTTGGCGCATGGTCTCACAAACACGCCATACGACCACGTCCTTGGGAACGTCATAAACGCACCATCCATTCCGACTAACACCGCGTAGCGGGCGAGCCTCCTTTACCTGCTTGGTGGCTCGGGCAGCGCAGGGGAAGGCCGACCGGCCGCGTGTGTCTCTCGCAATTGGAGCGGATCCGTGAATGGGAGCATCCAACGTTCAACGCATAGGACGATACAGGAATTAGAGAGGATCCGATGATGGGTAGTGTTCGAGTGGGAACCAACGCAGGGTCGGTTCGATCGGTGCTTATAGCCTTGGCCGGGGCTGCTGCTCTGATCCGCTACGGGGCACATGCAATGAGCGGGATGGAGGGCGAGGAGTGGGGAGCGGTAGAGAGGAGGGGCACCCACTTCGTGGTCCAGGGCCGGCCGTTCCTTGTTCATGGCTTCAATACCTACTGGCTGATGGTCTTCGCCGCCGACCCGGCGACGAGGTGCAAGGTCAGCGACGTCTTCAAGGATGCCGCAGCCGCCGGCCTCACCGTCTGCCGGACTTGGGCTTTCAACGACGGCGGGTGGCGGGCTCTCCAGATCTCCCCTTTCGTCTACGACGAAGAGGTCTTCAAGGTACCGGTGACCGACCCTTCGCCACCTGTTCGATGTTGGGCCTAAGCCGATGGATCTCATCAGGGTTTGGATTTCGTGGTGAGCGAGGCAAGAACGCACAGGATGAGATTGATGCTGTCCTTGTGCAACAATTGGGAAGATTACGGAGGGAAGGCACAGTACGTGAGATGGGGCAAGGAAGCCGGCCTGGATTTGTCTGGTGATGACGACTTCTTCTCGGATCCCACTGTCAAAAGCTACTACAAAGCCTTTGTGGAGGTAAAACACAGGTGCAGTTTGGGCTATGAGAAGCCAAGATTACGGGTTCCGATCACATCCTCTGCTTGCTTGATTTAGACCGTCATCACCAGAGTCAACACGATCACCAATGTGGCGTACAAGGACGATCCCACAATCATGGCGTGGGAGCTCATCAACGAGCCACGCTGCCCCTCGGATCCTTCGGGCGACACGTTGCAGGTTATGCTTTCGTCGACGCTGCTTGCTTCCACGGTGCACTGACCGTGTTCGACGTTTGGTGCTGCTTGTTCCAGGCATGGTTCGAGGAGATGGCGGCGTACGTGAAGTCCATTGATCCGACGCACCTGTTGGAGATTGGCGTGGAAGGTTTCTATGGCCCGTCGACGCCCGAGAGATTGCAGCTGAACCCGAACACCTGTGCAGGCGACGCAGGAACAGATTTCATCAGGAACCATCAAGTTGCAGGCGTCGACTTCGCCTCCGTTCACGTTTACTCTGATACATGGTAGGTCGATACGATTGCTCGACGGAGCCGTAACAGGTAGTGCTACTCGTAGTTAATCGGTGTCCTCTCGAAGGTTGCCAGATCCGGACTCCGAGGCGCACCTGCAATTCGTGAGAGCTTGGATGCATCAGCACATGGACGACGCCGAGAAGTTGCTCGGAATGCCGGTCGTCTTCGGCGAGTTCGGGGTGTCGGTCAAGGATGAGAGGTTCGAGTCCAGGTTCAGGGAGACCTTCATGGAGACGGTCTACGACACCTTGCTGAGCTCCAGTATGAGAAGGGATGTCGGAGGAGGATGCCTGGTTTGGCAACTCTTTCCGGAGGGAACAGAGCACATGGATGATGGCTACGCCGTGGTACTCGCCGAGTCGCCCTCCACACTGCACATGCTGTCACAGCACTCCAGAAATCTACAGACACACCATTCCAAGGGCAGCTGTGGGAGTTCTGAGCCCCATGAAGAACTCTGAGATTCCAAACTCAGATCCCTGTTGTGATGCTAAAGCATAAAAACTCATGATGAGTTATGTAAGTAATACCGTCAGTTGCCATCTTCACCAAAAACCTACTTTCTCCTCGCTGGTGTGCAGATCACAACACACTGTTCATTCTTATCTTGGGTGTCTGATTCACTTCTGTAAATGCCACTGTGTTTGAATTGAGTGCAACATGAAATGAGAGATATGATTGAAGGTTGTATTGCAGCTTCAGGTGAACACAATGATGAAGAGTTCATCACAGCAAGTATAAGAAAGGAAAAAAAAGAAGAAGAAATCGATCTATACAGATCTTTTGTAACGAGTAATTATGGGGAAAAGAGAGAAAAAAAAAAGAGGAACTATTTGGTAAAGCTTAATTTGGAAAGAACAGCTGCTGCCTGATCACCACTAAGCAAGAAATATGGGTGCCTCAGAGCAGCAGCAGAAGATAACCGACCTCTTCTTAGAAATCCTCTTTCCGAGATCAACTTTGTGGCTAAATCCCAGCCTCGACCAGAATCTAAATCTAGCAACCGCAGGTCCGGGCTCAGGCGAGCGGATTCCCGCCATTTGTTGAGATCATAACCAGCTGATTTCAGCTCGGAGTTGAAGTTCTTCAGGCCTGCGCTGGACCTCAAGCTCGGAACTGCCATTTGCATCAGTATTATTCCGGCTGAGTACATGTCAAATAGATCGGGACTGTTTAGCTACAACAACAAACAAAAGAGGGTGTCAATGTTCAACAGAACCTTCTATGTGCTAGTCAGGAGTGAGATAGAAATCAAATGTCATCATAGAAGAACCCCAATGCAACCGAGTTTGAAGAAGGATGAAACAAATGAAAGTTCACTAAGCTATCATTTCAAGAGCATCGAATACGATAAATATCTTTTAATTCCATTTGACAGGTAGACATGTTAAAACCACAGCTAAAAATCATGTTAACGGAAAGAGAATGAAGAACAGACCTGCCAGAGGATCGGGGAGAGGATGGCGGCAATAGGTTCAGGTGGAGGTCTGGGTGTCTCCTCTGGAAGCACATACAGTTCAGGAGGACAATAATCAGGATCAAGCAACCCACGATCAGGTGTATAGTTTTTGCCGATGCGAAGGTCGGTAGCTGCGCCAAAGTCGATAAGCTTTATCTGTCCCTTCTGTGTCACCACCAAGTTGGAAGGTTTTATGTCTCGATGAACAATCCCTGCATCATGAATCCTCTTGAGAGAAGTTATTATCTGTCGCATGATCTGTTTAATGATGAGGGCACTCCTTTTAACTGAGTCCACTCCTTGGAGGACACGGCCAAACATGATGGACTCTAAATTGAATGGAAAGTTCCTATCCTTAATGTACTCAGCCAAGTTTCGGTCTCCCTACAACAAGTTGTTAGCAGTGATAAGTAAGACAAAAATAAGTGTCCTAGAAACAATAGCATCCTCCTAAATTTTCTTAATAAGAGATCGGAATGCTAATGAAGAGCAAATTTTTTATTACGTGCATGATGTTCCTTGAACATGAATAGATAGAAATAGGAATAAGATGGATGATATATTTGCAAGCAAGGCTTAACTAAAAATTTTATGGTGTTGCTTAAGAAACTATCAAGTATGCATATCGAGAAATGACACGAAGAATAGGACCAATTGCTAATGATGATTGCATAGTTACCAATGGAAGTAAACAAGTGTAAAGAATAATTAATGTTTATCTACAATCACAGTACAATCAGCAAGCCTGCAGAAGCTGCCAATTTGGTGAACAATGAATCAGCTTGTTCTGCATAACTAATTCCATGTTGGACTTCAATCATTCGTATATGAATCTTGAAAAAATAGATACTCATTTGAATTAATTTTCCCCAACAAAAAAATAGACAGAGAGAAAAAGATAAGCATGACAAATTATCTCCTAAGACAAGTTAACTTGTGTGTATTTCTGGGCAGGTTTGCAAGGTGTGATCTCTCCTCCCTTTTTGTAGCCATGCTATTCATATATCCAACTTATGAACTTGCTATGATCTTTGGTCCTTCTTCAATTTCTTTCTCAAAGAATACTACAATCAAGATTATTTATAATAACCGCAACAGCGAATGTTTTCGTACCAGCTGTTGCAATCAGTCATCAAGTAAATTCGAATCCCTCCTCCGGAGCTCGAGTTGATTAATGAAATGGAATCTCAAATATCAAAGGGTATGACAATGGATTTGGTAGATAAGGTTTCCTAAGCCAAAGTAATTATACACTTTTGCACATAAGCATGTATGTCATCTGGAGTTTCTATCAAACCTATAGTTTGGGAAAGAAAATTAAACCAATTTTGGATTGCTCACACAATTCCAATGATCATAAACGCACATCTATTCATAAACTCTAAAATACAAGTGCTTACTGGATGTTGATACCTCAAATTTCCACACAAGCCATTTGCCCCCTTTGGTGAATTGCGAAGATGTCCTATCGGCAATAAAACTTCCAAGGAACTCAGCACATGAGTCGGGAGCAGCTCTCGCTACGCGGTAGTTGAACCATTCCTCAAAGTCACCACATTCTTCAGCTCCTTTTATCCCAACCTTTACCTGATAGTAGAAACAACAACATTTTACTTCATAGCCAATGTGCTCATCGATGGCAGTCTAATTGGCATTTCGACAACCACTTAGAAGAACTTGAACTCTAGCTGCAGAAAACAGGAAATTGAATCACAAACTCCTGGACCAGATTTACCACAATTTTCAGCTGTTTGGTACTCCAAATTTAACCTGATACAGAGACTAAAAGATTTACTTGTAGCCAATATGCTCATGAAGGGCAATCAAGTATATAGGTAAAGAGCTGAAGAAAGCAGGGAAGGGATTGAAGATCATGTCGTTTGGGCAAAGTTTCAAACAGGTTGCTTGCCTTCTTCAAAATGACCTTCTCCTTGTACTTCTGATCCAGCTTCGCTCTCCTTCCTCTTCGCGCCACTCCATCTTCCAAATCACTACCATTCTTCTCCACTATGGCACCGTAGTATACGATTCCGAAGGATCCTTCCCCCAACTTATCCCCCACAACAAAATCACTCATCTTGAGGTTCCTCTTCCCCAGCAAGCTGTCGATACCCAGCTGCAACGGGGCAAGAACATAAGCATCCACAGCTCCTACGAGAACCCCTGGCCTTACAGTCAGGTAGACCCAGCACAGCCCCACGAAAGCCAGGATCTCCGACCTCTCTATCTCTGGCAATCCCGCAACAACTCTCTGGAACTGAACAAAGCCATACTGCAGGTAGGGAAACAGTGGACTGGAGACATCCAGGTGAAGGCCGTTCACCACAAAATCGTCAGGAAGAACAACGCCTCCGATCATGGCATTGCACCTTCCTGCGACTTGCCTGGATGGCTTGGGAGGCGGGCTCAGCTGGCTCAGGGAGGTGTACTTGGAAGAAGGGAGCCAGGGAAAGGGGTGATTCTTACCGAGAGAGGTTGCAGTGGGAGGAGGGAGAGAAGCCATGGCTCACAACAGGGGGGCTTGCCTGCGTTGGCGGCATAAGGATTCGACGAGGCAGCAGCAGAGGTCGGACTTCGTCCACGTGTGGGCTGTAAGGTTATCCTCCACCAAAGGTTTTGTAGGGTGCGGCGAAACAAAAAGTGCCACGTAAGCTGGATCGTAAATGGTTCCACCTGTAAATAATACATATGGTAATTTACTCTAAAATAGTTCACTAATTGATTTTTATGGGATGATATCCCTCCATTAATAATTTATCCAAATTTTTTTATAAATAAATACAAAATATTTGATTATTAAATCAAATCAATTAGTCATCTCGAAGGAGATGACTAATTAAATGTTCTAATTTTTTTTTTAAAAATTAAGATTTATGAAAAAATGATTTTAGATTTTTTTTTAATAGAGAAACCCAATATGATAAAAACTAAATAGACGTGAATTTTCTAATAAATTACTCCAGATATTATTATTATTATTATTATTATTTGGGCCCATCAATGCAAGCCTCAAACATACCACTGACAATTAGCATATACATTGTCATGGATTCCAAACACAACTACCAACATTGAGTGTCTACCATCACCACAAACAACACTGATCTTTCACCTCACAGTGCACATCATGTCTTTATTGCAGCATCTTCCATAGCCATTGGTTTTTCACATTCATTTTTTGGAGCATTACAACACTGGGAAAGTTGATACAATTGCTTGATAGATCTCAAGGGAGCCCAACAAGTGGTTGACGAAGACATCGAACAACCATTACAAGATAAAATCTCAGGTTATTGTATCATCAACCAGTACTGATATATCCTATTTGTTTGGTCTCTGCTAGAATGCAAACAACATTATGATGTCAATTATGTTTTGTGGTCAGGGCAAATGGCACAACACTTGATACGCTAATGTAGGTCTGACTCAAGTGATCTCTCGTGGTTAATGGATCCATTAAAAAACTCAATTAATTTCTTCTCGAGCTCCATATTTTCTGAACCGACGAGCTTGTCCAACTTCTGCCCATCCTCGAGGAAAAAGAATGTTGGAGTTGCTTGGATATCCCATGATGCCGAAAAATCCTGTAAAGAACCAAATACATAGTCTTATACCAACTTTATGTGCTCTTTTTTCCAAGCTATGACCGGCATTAGGTATAAAACTTGGAATAGTTCAACCAATATGAAGCATGCTATTGAGATATTTCAATTAAGAAATTATTAACGTTTCCCATTTAATCAATTGTATGTAGCAAATAGATACGAAGCATTTTTAATTAAACAAACTGATGATAATGTTGGAATTCTAAATTTTAATCACCAAAGACAAAAATATGCATGAAGAGACTTCATGCAAAAAAATCAGCTAGACATGAAGCAATAAGACCACATCAGTGAACACATCAAACTGATTTAAATGGCACAGTGGGCGATCATTGAATATTTACAAAAACACCACCATTTTCACCAATTGAAAAAAAATTAAAGATATTTAAAATGAAGGAAAGTACTCACTGAGAGTTGATCGACATCAATTGCCAAGAAAATAAATGAAGGGTATTTTGCAGATAGTTCGGCAAAAAAAGGTGCAATCACTCGACATGGATCACACCAAGCAGAGCTGAAATTCGCTATGACCTGCCAACAGTAAATAAAACTACATGGCATGAGATGATCAGGAATTAAAGAAAACCAGCAAAGTAACAGTAGTTGGATTAAAAAGATAACATTTGCATCTCTCTTTATCAACATGAGAGACTGATGCAAGAGGATCTATCTTTTAATTGTAAACTGTGGTTTCATTAGGCCATAACATCCAAGTGCTGGCTAGCATCCATTGTCCTCTGTTTGTCTGATGATGTCTAATAGAATAGTTTTAGGAATTCAACCGAGGGATACAACAATGATGTTCTTGCATATAAATAACACTTTAAAAAACACAACAAAAACAAGGAGGCAGTCCTTGTTACAAGCCCAAGGATTTATCTTGGAACAAAAACAATGATGACACAATAACATTGGTCAAGAACTATATATACACCAGGGTGGTTATGAGTAATTAAACTACTTACCATCTTGCCATCCTTCTTTGCTTCCGATATCTTTTCATCCCATTGCTCTTTATTAAATATCTTATCAACATTTGCTCCATAGAATATCCCATCATCAATTACAGCTGCTTTCTTAAACACAGAAATTATGTTATAAGTGGCTTCAACAAGGCTATCAGGAAACGACAACCATATTGCTTCAAGTACTGAGAATAATAATTCCATATTGACTAAAGTCAATCATACTTTCTAGTTTCTAACATATAGTAAAAGTTTGATTGCACTTAAAACAGCATCAATGGACCAAACTATTATATCATGCATGCACACACAGATAGCTAGAAAAAACCAGAAATTCTAGTTTCAATATCATCTTCGAAACCACAAGTATTGTCATTTCTAGTTTTAGATCTACTTATGTGTGGCACTTGCAAGCTTTGTTTAGTGTTTTCATTCCATCATCAACATGACAAATTTAAGTAAAACACTTAAGTTGTGCATAAAATAGCTAGAAAGCTAAAATTGAACTCTGTTTTTTTTATTAAACTCTAAAATAAAAAAAAGAAACACATAGGAAAACAAAAGAGCCATGCAAGTTGACATAGTAAATCAAACAAAAACCATAAATTCCTTAAATCACATATTGAACTCTTTTTTTATTAAACTCTAAAATAAAGTTGACATATTGTTGTAGTAAGAAACACTTACCTTTTCCATGCAATTACCCATTCTATTCAATAGTATAAGACAATGGGTTCACTTATTTTTGCTGTAAAAAAAAAGAGCACATTCATTAGAAAATGAAAAAAACAACTTAATGCATGAAAGTGGTAGCATGTTCGAGTGATCAATCTAAGCCATAAGAAATTGGCCTAATTAATAAAAAAAAGAAGCCATACAGGTAATCAGCAACAAAAGAAATCACACCAAGTAATTTTCAAAGATAATTGAGTAGGATAATTTATCTATCATAGTCCACATGTGAGGACAAAATTAAGCTGTGGATGAGTTCTGAATGTTATATTACCTCGTTATTTGCAGACCCAAAAGAGAATACTAGTAACACTCTCTGCTTACTGTAAATATTTCTAATGTACCATGCCTTCATTCTGAATGGGTCATTCTTCCGTGGGTCAGTTCCTACTCTCTTTTTCTTGCATGTCTTCTTGGCTACCGAAGGATGGTCTAGTTCTTCTATAATAAAGATCCAATCAGGCATTTGCAGGTCCAATGAAAGAAAAATCATACATATATTTTTCAAATACCGTAGAAATAGAATGACCATGAAAACATATGCATTATAGAATCCTACACCTGTCGTGCTGCAGTTCTTGCAGGTATAACATGTATTTAGCATCCACTTATGACAAATATTATCCCATGTACCTATGATGGCATACATGACGCGACACAATTAATTCTTAATATACTTATGCGGGCCAGTTGTTTTTCGTATCATTTATCATGCTAACCATCACTCAGATAGCCAACAACAACATGGAAGATAAAACCCCTTTCTATTAAAATCATATAATCTCTAGAACAGTAGCAGATTACTTGGAGATAGACCTTCAATGAACAGGAGAAAATGCTCCTTTGTCAAACCTTACAATTGATGCCAATTATGATTAAGATGAGCTATTACATTTTCAATATTAAGAAGAGGAGTTTACCAAAAACCGAGAATATGCACCATTCTCTGATTTCTAGCAAACAAATTGAGTACAGACTAAATTTATTCAAGAGAAGTACATCCCACAAAGACCAATCATGTAATAGTTCAATTACTCTATCACAACATTCCAGGTCCTATAATAAGAAACTATAAGAATCATTGATTGTTGTTGGATATAATCCAAAAAGTTTGAAATTTGAAAAGTAGATCTAATGTTCTCGAACGATTAGGCCAGGAAGAAGAGTTTTGATTACGATATAGTCATGCAATAGAGCTTTCAAGAAATACATGAGAGCCCTAATCAGAAGAAAACAAGCCAGATCCAGACCAATACAAACATATAACCTTTCGACCGAGCCTTGTCTTGTCAACCAAATGATGAGAACACGGGGACCAGCCGGAAGAGGGAAACAGGGGTTTTGGATGAGGCATGAACGCCGGCAATGGCGATTCCGAGGGTATCGGCAATCACAATGAACTTCTGGGCATGGCCGCGGTATATATATATATATATGTGGGGATTACGAGGAAACGTGATAGTGAAATGACATAATTGCCCCTTAGTCGCACCATTAATCTATTAAAAGGGGACTATTTTGGTCTTTATATTGATTTGGGATATGATTAAGGACCAAATAATGGATCTTAACTATGCTTTAGTCAATCTTATCGGATCGAGCTACGTACTAGATTTATACCCGATAACAAGTACAAATGAGATGCGAATCAGAATCCGCCCCTCTCTAGATTTATGCCCGATAACGAGAACAAAGGCGATGCGGATCAGAATCCGCCCCTTCCTAGATATATTTATACCCGATAACGTGTAGAAATCCAATACCATCGCTCCTTCTCCCCTTCTCGCCTCCAAATCGCGACCCCTTCCCCTTGCCGCCTTCCCCGGCCGAGGACGCCATGTCTAACCCTACGGCTGCCTCTGGATCCCGGCTTCGCGCTGTCGCATGCTCAGAGACCACTTGCCTCGATTTTTCATCCTTCATTAGGTACATGTTCCCATTCTTCTGGAGTGGTTGTGTTGATCTTGCTTATTTAGATCCTTTTGCGATGTGGTTTTTGTTGCAGTTCTGTTCGATGTTTCATGAGAGTATACACCTTTGTGTGTGGATGCGGCAATTTTTTGAAGTCTTTGGCTGTTCTGAAGGTCTAATGAATAACCTAATTCGAATATTCACCATGACATCTGCTATTTGAGGTACTATTTTGCTCCCCACACTGAAGGAAAAGGATGAAGAAGGATGTTATTTAGTGAAGATGTAACTAATAGATTAAGGTGTCTTCAAGATCATTCTGATCTTACTTAGCTTTATGCAAGAATAAATCTCACCACAAGCTAGCTGGAATAATTTTATAACACTTTATGTCGGCAAATTCATGACATTCTTCCCCTACATATGCCTGTTCAAATTTGCTTTAACATGGAGTGGATATTTGGTCGGACACCATTGTGCTCGAACTCTGCACCATGCCTTAGTGTGCATGCTAATCTTTACTTGCCTTCATTTAAGCACTTCAATATGCAATCAACTGCTTAACCTCCAGCCTATAAGACACCTGCATTTTCTTCTTCCCATTTACACAGACTCTCTGTAAACATGTTAATAGACAACTATTCAAATTCAAAAATGTTCTACCAAAAATGATAGTTGGTTTTATTGGTTGCAATTATTTGGGAAACTTATTAGCTCAACTTTTAAGTATACTGATTGACAGAAAAATACAATCATGTATATATAATTGTTAAGTATTACATTTTTTTAGCTTTGTCTTTATCTTCATATGTTGACTTCCATAATCTTGAGAGAGTAGTATTAGGTTCTTATTGTACAATCATGTATATATATTTGTGCAATACAAAGTTACGTATTACATTTTTTTTTAACATGTCTTTATCGTCATATATTAACTTCATATTTTTCCATCTGTATTCGTGTTCTTATCGTAGAACTTTTGTTTATTCTCGATCATTTGATCAAGTTCGAGTGTGGAGTCCATGACGTATCATATGAAAGTACATCATTTTGCCTTTGGATCTCATGAGTCATGAGTATACTTTGCTTGTTTTCTCTAGGGTGAAATGAAAATGTATGATTTGTGGAAGTTGCTGCCAGGGAATGCCTTCTCATATACTGGTACCATACCTGTCTCTAGGCAGACTTATACATATGATGCACTATCCCATGTCAGTGTGCGATAAGGACAAATAAAAACATAAATACCATTCTAGCATGCCGCTTTACCCACAAAAAGAAAGAAAAATGGCGAGAAAAGCTACAAGGAGAAAACAAAAAATAAAATGACAAAAACAACATGAAACGGGCCCATGTACAGTCTGTTCAATGGGAAAACAAGTGAGAAGATGAAAAGCAGAAAATATTTTGATGGTGTGGGTTGCTGTTGGTTTGCATTCGTTGGGGGGATTGTGGTGGACACCTGCTGGTGCCCAGATCTATTGAGATTTTGAAGGTTTTCTCTTTGTGGCTTTTGTTAAGAAATGGAGAGAGCTTGGCTAGCCAGTGGAAGGGGAGAGGCTGGTCAGTGTTGTTTGTGGAAGAGATGATGCTGGGAGGTGGTTGGTCATGTCCTGTTTATAAATAAACATAAAAAGGAACTTTAGTTCTACCAGTATGTGCACGGAGACCCTGATTCACCGGAAAAGGCTGCTCTGCAACTGATAAGTGTGGAGATGGAGCATGGTCTGGTGAATCGCCAATATATAGCAGAATGGAAATACTTGGTTGCATCATAATACCCTACATACTTCATCAAAATGATTTGCCATGAATTGTGGAAGCATCCCAAATTTAGATAAGTGAAGAACTTTTTTTTTTTTTTTTTTTTCTTTTTACATGATTTATAGTAAGCTATCTATGGCAAATTGCCAATATGTATTTGCAGCTGGTAAAACCTTTCACCATTTTTACCAGCTTCTTGACCGTTCATTCCCATCATAATACCCTACATACTTCATCAAAATGATTTGCCATGAATTGTGGAAGCATCCCAAATTTAGATAAGTGAAGAACTTTTTTTTTTTTCTTTTTACATGATTTATAGTAAGCTATCTATGGCAAATTGCCAATATGTATAAATAAGGCATTAGCCTATTCCTATGTAACACATGATAAACAGTATTTTGAGCGACTTAATGAATGTGGAATCACCCTAGTTATTTGAGATTGTCAATGGAGGAAAACAGCTAATTCATTCAGCATAAATTGGAGTCATGAAATATCGTCCAAAAAATGGTTTGCTTATGAGGTCATAAAATGTGTTAAGATAGACTGTGATGTATGACTTGAGGAAAAGACATGAATGATTAATTCACAACAAGTAGGATTTGCATATGAATTCCTGAGGAATCATAGTTCTCCATTGAAGTGTATACAATTGTGCATGAGAATGGATCATGAGCAATCGATGCACATTGTGCAATGACTAGGAAACATCTTGTTCGACCGTGGATAATCGACATCCACTTATTTGATGGTTGTTCCTTTGGTTTCTGTGTGTAACATGTTTTTTAGGTTGGAAAATATACTTTCATGTAGCTAATCAAAATTATGCTCAGCAAAGGTCGAACTTGATATCCGTCCCTATTATTCATGGATAATCGACATCCACTTATTTGATATTATGCTCAGCAAAGGTCGAACTTGATATCCGTCCCTATTATTCCACATTCTCAGTAGGAAGGTTAAGCAGTTGACACCAAGGTAATATCAACATGGATCTTTGCCGAACACTCACTAAGGACCTTCTTGTGACAGCATTCCATCCAAACAGATGCAAGAACTAAATACTCCTAATCAACCAAACTCTTTTATGGATATGAAAATTCTTCATATAGCAAAGCTTTTCTTCTATAAGCTAAGAAACAAATGGCTGAATCTTTTGGCTTATAGAAGGGCTTCTTTTAGAAAGAAAGGCCTCATCAATTTGACTAAACTTTTAATACCACAAAGTTCCCTAATGCTGCTTCAATCCATGGTAATCGCATGTTGTAGAAGAATGTTATTAGCGGACTTCCTTTAAATGTCATTGCCATGTGATTTCGGAAACTGCAAAACCTTATTTGAAACATCTACTCCGGATTTCTTTTTCTCCCTTTTTCTTTACTAGTTTCATCTTGGGAATGTCATGTCTGTATTATTATCTCAAATGGGACCATGATTGTTACTAGTTCATTATCTACTGATCTATATATCATGCAATCTACCTAACACTCTCTCTGCCTTCCGCATCATCAACTAGCTCATAAATAGACATCAAGATTCAATTACTTTCATAGAACATGAGACTTGATTTGGTCTAACTGCATCTCGTTTCATGCTTGCTGCCCAGGGAGAAAAATCTTCTTTGTGAAACTACAAGTACTGTAACACAGTGGTCCTCTTCCGAAGCTTTACGAGAAACATGCACATCGTTGTGGTTCAGGAACCGCTTTCAACTTTGTGAATCGCCAATGCTTTTCTGAGTGGTGGGTTATGCTGCTGCTGCTTGATTATTATTTCTTCAGTCCGAGTCCGTGAATGTGCTGCAAAAGAGAGGACGCTTTGGGCCTACCCACATGACTTGCTTGAGCGAGGCCAAGTGGCGCCTGCTCCGGCAAGCATGCCTGCGGCGATGCGGCTTCTTCCGAGTTCCCATCTCAGTTCACTTATGGTTGGTGTGCCATTTACTTTCCCTCCTCCCACTCCTCTTCCGCAGTACAACTTTTCTCCAGAAGATGTTGGCTTCCAGATTACGTCTCCGACATGTACCCTTATTATTGTCTGCGACAAGTCTGACCCCTTCTCTCTTAAATCTTTTCAGCACAGAGAGATCTACCGTTTGTCGTCCCCAGATGTACCTAATGAACGATCTAGATTTGCTGCTGCTGCTGCAGATTTGTCACCATCTTCAACGACACCACAGTACTATTTGATACATCCCCCTAGATTGGACCTATTTAACCCCATTCAGATCCTTGGTCTAAATCTTAGTTGATGATCTGTATAAATTTACTGATGTATATATATTTTCATTGAAACAATATTGCTATCTTTTTGTCGACACTTTTTATTATATCATCTAATATTATTGTTTGGCTGGTGCATATCAGCAGGGTCGAAACACGCAAGAATAAATGGGGCCACGGGATACCTACCCAATCATGATGGGTCCGGCGAGATCGAAGCCACCAGGGTGGCATTACTAAGTATCTCGCCACATGTCGCTCTCACACCTTCCCCTTTGCCCCCACAAGGTCAAAATTTCTCCACGTGCCCGTTGACCCAACACGTGGCCCTCAGAAAAGTCGCGTGCCCAATTTATTTCTACGATTTCAACCTTCAATCCATTATTTTCTTACATGCCATTCTCAAAAATAAGAAAATACAAGAAAAATTCACCAGCAAACAAGCAAAACTGTGACACGTCACAAGCTTAGATTCCAAGAAAAGCTCCATCGACTCTTTGCTCACTCTCTCTTTCACGCTTCACTCAAATAACTGCTCCTCCATGTTTTGTTCCCCGAACATGACAAAAACAAAAACATTAATAGTACATATAAATAATTTAAGCTATAAGCAACTCGTGAAAGGACGACACTACCCCTGTGAACAATACTGTCCGGGGGGACCCGTGACAGTCCATCCGCTAGGAGAAATCCTCGGCGTCGAAGTCGCCGAACTCCGCCTGCAACAATCGCCGCGTCGGCCGGTAGTACTCCGTGAAGAATAGCGGGGACGCGTCCGCTCCGAACCCGAAGGGGTCGACTTCCTCGTTGCCGGTGTAGTCGAACGGCGCCCACTCGTCGCCGTAATGGAGCACTGACGTCGGAGAGGAGCGCGCCCCGGTCACGCCACCGCCGCCGCCGTCGCCTCCTCCCCTGACTTCGCACTTCGCTTCTTCTTCCTCGGTCGTCTGTGCCGCCGGTCTCGCGGCCGGGAAGTTGGTCACCGCCTTCAAGCCTTTCAGCCGCACGGCGGCCATGTCATACACCGTGGCCGCCTCCTCGGCCGTGTCGAACGTCCCGAGCCAGACCCGCTTCCGCTGGCGCGGGTCGCGGATCTCGGCGGCCCATCGGCCCCACGGCCGCCGCCGCACCCCGCGGAACTTCCTCCTCCCGCTCTCCCCTCCTCTCGCCGCCGTCTCCTTCCTCGTCACCGCCGCCCTCCGCCGCGGCACGGGAACCACCTCGATCCCGATCTCGTGCACCTGCCGCCTCACAAGCCGGCGGGCGCCACACTCTCCGTCACTCGACGACGAATCGGTAGCATCCACATCATCGAAGTGGATCCGGACGACCCTCTTCCGGTATTCTGATCCCCAGGAAGCCGCTCTCTTCGCCAGGATCGTCTTCCTCGTCTTGACGAGGTGCTCAGAAAACTTCAACTCCTCCCGGCGACCCATCGCAGATCGAACCGCTCCCCTTCTCTCTCTCTCTCTCTCTCTCTCTCTCTCTCTCTCTCTCAATATCTCTACAAGCCGCAAATCATCCCAAAAAGGAAGAGAAAAGCCATGGATTCCGATTCGACCAAAAAGAGGGACACTCGTTACTCCTCCATTCCACTCACACAAACCTCTTCAAACATGAAAAGACGGATGTGGAGTCGGATCAAAAGGGTAGGGTTTTAGCGAGGGGTTTGCGTCTCGATCCAACGCGGGAAAAAAGTGACGGGGAAGGGGGGCGTCATTTAAGCTTTTTACCCAACATCCAACCACCGTCTTCCTCTGTGTCGTTTTGATATTACCATTTTGTCCTCGCACAGCTGGCTTCCGATCACAAGCGTCAGGCTCCCGCAACGGACGGCTCCGATTACATCCATGTGATCTCGCGCCATTTTAGCACCCAAAAAATGTTGGCAAGCCATGAGCCGTCCGATGGGCAACCAACGGTGACGGCGAGCTAGCTTTGGTCAAAACACACTTAGCTGTTTCTTCTGTTTTTCGAAAGACGCACGTGATTGCGACACCTGCTTTCTTCCGCAAAATAGGAAAAAGGAGGCCGCAGCAGTCCGAGATTCGCGTTTGACCGCTTCCCTCCCATTAATCAGTTGGGAGGTCTTCTTTCTGGTCAAGATAAACCAACGTATGTGCATGTGATATCCTTCTTAATGACAATTTGACTTATTGGAATAACTGATCAAGTCTAATTACTAATCTAAAACGTTTAAACTCAAATTAACGAGAATACACTCATCAAATACTTAAATACTAAGTTTTCGACTAATCTGAAATATCATATACTAACTATCACTACTAACTCAGACTTTGACCAGGCGTTGACCAACTATAGCTGGTTCATGCAAATGCCTTGTATTGGTGAGATAAGAGGATCAACTGCATAAGATGGAGATGTTCCTACTTGTAAGAGAAAAATATCAAGCACATGTTCATGGCATGAAAAGGATAAATTGAATGGCTAAAAATCGACAACATAACATACAAGTAAATGTAAAAACAATTAGAGATTAGCTTGGAGCAAACTTTAGCATGCAAGAAATCTATCAATTTTGAACAATAAATGACTTGCAGAATAAGATGTGTTTCCATACCTAACGTATAAATGGGCTGCATTGTGCTTCCAGTGCCTGCTTGTGGCGTTTGGACACACTATCATCCTGGCTTCTCAGAGGATGGTCTGTTCTCGGAGTCAGAGTGCTGAATGTCCTCGATCATTCTGATCACCTCCTCCATTTTCGGTCGTTGATCTGGAGCTTTTGAAACACATGCCATCGCAATCTGAAGCATCTGGACCATCTCTTCCTCGATGTGTGGATACCTCATCAACTCTACATCGAAAACTTCAGCAGTCCACTCTTCTCGAACCACAGATTGGACCCATCTTGGTAGATCAGCAACATCATCGCGTCCTGGAGACTGAAGTGGAGCTTTTCCCGTGAGCATCTCAAGTAGCAGGACACCAAAGCTGTAGACATCAGATTTCTGAGTATATTTTCTAGTCTCGATGACTTCGGGTGCACGGTAGCCCACTACAATTCTGGATGGGGTTGCTGCAGAGTTCATGAGTGGTGCAAGGCCATAATCACAGACACAAGCATCAAGTTCCTGAGTCAGGAGTATGTTATTGGATTTAATATCTCCATGAATGAACTTTCCGCTGCCATCAATGTGAATGCAACTGATGCCACGTGCTGCTCCAAGAGAAACCTTTATCCTGGACTCCCAGTCCAAGGGAGTTTTTCCAGCTCCCCCCTTATTCCCTGCCATTGAAATCAGGCAAAGCTATCAGGATATATATCCCAAATAAACAAACTTCACATGAACTAAGAGTGATAGATGTAATTTATGATACTTCGAGGCTAAAACAGAGCGACTTTGCTCCAATTCATCTCATACAGAATGCTGCCTACCAAGGAGTAAGAATTCATTCGGAATCTAGTAGAGACGGACTTCAGAACAAACTATACTAGGAGACATTTTAATGTATCTTATTAGAATTTTAATAAAGATCATAGCCAAATAATATGGGCAAGTAGCAAAGAGTACAATTTATCTTCTTTAGCTAGATCGTTTTGCCTTACATTGCCAAACTACCATAAAATGAAAACCTATTCCGTCCTTTTGTCTCTAGTAAACTTGAAGTACATTTTGGAAGTTCTGGATTTGGATGCTGGAGACATGGACCCCCTGATAAGGTTGTTAATTTGTTTTTGGAACATGTTGTAAGATGCCTACATATGAGATTTTATGTCTTCTTGACTTGAAAACTCGAGAATTCAGTGGAAACAATCATCATCTTGACTTGAAAGACAACACACAGATCTTTTGTGCCACATCTATGTTGCCATATGCAAGATAAGGCGAGACCATTTACTTTAGTTTAAGACTACATTGAAAATTAATTACCAACTTTATTGGCAATGATGTTTAATTGCTGCAGATGAAACACATGTCTACTTACAAAGCCTCCAAGTTTTGCAATTCCATGTCCAGAACATCCATTAATGCCTAATATATTTAACTGCCTATAATTACATCAATAGTTATTCCCGATGGTAATGCCTTCAATGACTTAGTTGCATGACGACAGAAGAAATGTAGAGTTTGTGAAACATACCATGCAACAGGGAGGATAAATTGCCAGAAGGGACATAATCATATATTAGAAGCTTCTCATCCTTGGAGTAGTAATAAGCTCTAAGTGGCAATACATTGGGGTGTGGCCTGACACTTCCTATCATTTCCATGTGCTGTTCAAACTCTCTCTTTCCGATGATTACTTCCTTCAACCTCTTCACTACAACTGTTGTACCATCTTCTAGAACAGCTTTATATGTGGTCCCATGACTTCCCTTCCCAAGAACTTCAGCAGAAGCTCTTAACAGATCTTCCAAGTCAAAATTATAAGAACATCCCTCAAAGAAAACCAATTTATTCTTCTCGGCCTCTTGAACACTACTGCTGTACTCCTCCTTAGGTTTCTCGCTTCTTCCACCAAGAGAACCCTTGCCTTTTGATTCCCCACTGCCTTGCCTACGTTTCCTCTTGGAAAAGCATACCAAAATTAAAACAATGAGTAGAAGCAGAAGAGCTGATCCACCAGCAGCAATTGCAATGATGACTCCCATACTTATTTTTTTCCAAAAGCTTCTTTTGGGTTTTGTAGGGGCTTCTGCTGGAAAGGGTGGAGAGGAGGGAGGAACTCCAAAGCATCGGGCTAGAGGAGTCCCACAGAGGAAAGGGTTACCCAAGAAAGACTCCACTGGGAATTTTTGAAGTGAAATTGGTATGGGGCCACTGAGGTTGTTATAACTCAGATTCAGACGTCTAAGCTTGGGCAGTTGAAGGTTAGGGATGGGTCCAGAAAGAGAATTGTTCTGGACAAACAATGCGGTAAGAAGAGTAAGGTTTTGGACTGTCAATGGAATTTCTCCAACGAACAAATTATAGGAGAGATCAAGAAATGTTAGGTTGGAAGAAAGCAAATCAGGTACAATTCCAGATAAATTATTATGTTGAAGGTACAAAGAATGCAAAGAAGGAATTGATGGGACATCTGGAGCAAGATTTAGAATAAGGCGGTTGGACCGAAGACTTAAGACTTCAAGGGCATCAAGTTTCCCAAGTGTATCAGAAGGAATCGAGCCAAAAAGGCCAACCGCTGGCAGCCGGAGAGTACGGACACGGGTCCTATCAGGTGTGCAAGTGACTCCAACCCAAGATGAACATATGGGGTTCTGGGAACTCCAGTTCAGTTTCCGGCCGTGAGGGACTGAGGCAGCAAAGGCCAGGAGTGCTTCCTCATCAGAACTTAAGTCAGCAGTGGTAAGTGGTGGAAGGTATAACATGAGGTAAATAAAAGGAAGTGCTATGAAAATCATAGAGTGACCCATTGGTAATAGTAAAAGAATGCAATGAACAATTTCCAGATTGTGCTTTAAGAGGCTACAATGTCCATCTGCACAGGAAAAAGAAGAAACCAAAGAGTAAGTACATGCCACTGACCTTAGCAACATGCAAGAAGAAGATGCTTGTAAGTGGTTTCTTCATCCAATAATTGTGAAAGGGAAAGTTGGGAGAAGATAGTGATAACATTCATCAATGATAAAAAGCAACAGACCCTCCTTTAACAGGAATAAGAATCTTCGTAGTGTTTACGAAATTCAAATTTCTCATCTTGCCACAAACCAAATTACATCTACAAATTGGAAAGCAATCCAATGTTTCTGCAAGACTTTAATGATGACATCAACCACTTGTTTCCTAGTAGCTGCTTTGAAGTGGACCACTTCGAGTGGCAGCCCTCTCCTAAAGGAGGCATGGTTTCTCATAATCTCATTTTCTATTATTTTCCTATACCTACAAAAAAATTACATGCTTGCGTTAACTGCTAAGCTGCTGCAATCTTTCCAAAGATTAACAACACGAGACTTGCACAAGAACCAAGATTTTTGAAGAGGATGAAAAAAACACCATTTTTTGTTTAAGAGAAAGAGCACTTGAGAGACTGAAGAAGCTCACCTACCTATAGCTAATGCAACCCACCACCACATTCTAATACACTGAAGTGGAACAGTACAAAAGGATCGCCTATCAAAAGAGGCTACCACTAACTTTTGAGACTATAACCAAAAGAAAAGGCAGAATCGAATTCATCTTTTCTCTTTATCTCCCTTTACCAACCAAGGACAAAAGGTTGAAGCTTTGGAGCAGGAAGACACTGAGGCAAGTATTCGGTAGCTGAACATTAGACAGCCTGGTGCAAGTTAGACCCACCCACTAGAGGACAGCACATAGATAAACTACTACTGAAAGGCATCCCGGAAGTATATGCTCGATTAAACCACTCATTCCAACTAAAAGAAACGCCAAAGATGTTGTTGCAGATCTCACCTGATTCAAAGAGGACAACCTTGTCTCCTCATATCCATCGATTATTGGTCCAAGGATCCATAAATGCAGCAGCGGAAAGCTAAACTTCAAGAAATCCCTAAACAAGGGAAAGAAGGTAATTTAAAAAGAGATTGTCGGCTAAAATCATGAATGTCAAACACTGAATAGGGAAATTACCTGCCATAGTCTGAAAACTCGAAACTCGAAAGGCAAGGCGATCCGGGATTACAGATCAGGAAAGACCGTAGAGATTCGAACTTTCTCTGCACTAGAAATGGACAGCAGCTTCCGAGAGATGCAAGAAACCGAGATCCTACGGGGAACAAAAAGGCATTCTCCGACGAATTCGTCTCCAGGTGTCCAAAAACTGCAGTTTCGGCTTACGAAACCAGAGTAATCGACGCGGAACTCGCGGCGACGAAGTAGAAGAGCGATTTCGTGGTCTTCAAGTCGGATACCTTGAGGCTCCACCGGAGCCCGCAGAGGAAACGAAGCTCCCCACCTCGAATGCCGTCGTCCCGAGATGTCCGAATCGGACCGCCGAACCGTCAAAGCCCCGTCGCAGCTCGCGTCGATGCTGATTCCAGATCACTCAGGCACTCCAAGAGCAGAAAGAGAAAGAGAGAGAGAGGGCGGTAAGTGGCGGAGAATATAGGAAGTGCGTTCGGGAGATATTTCTGAGAAAACCCTTTAACTTTTAACTATTTTTATCAAAGTCCCTATCATTGACATTTTTGTTTCTCAAAGTCCCTATCATGAGCGATATAACGGCGACGAATATATGCGTAAAAGCTCACATCAAAGATAATATTTTTAAATGTACTCCCTAAAAAAAAAAGCGTGAAACGTCCAAAGGACCTGCAGGTGTAAAAGTGACGCAGATGTCGAGATTTACGCGAAAGGACACCATGCGCAGCAGCACATTCTCTTACCGGTCGACCCAACCCTTCTTCGCCACCCCCCTTACGATTGGATCCTGATACGGCGCCCGCGCCTTGCTCGATCAAGAGTTTTCACTTCAGCCAAATTAAGAGAGAGAGAGAGAGAGAGAGAGAGAGAGTCAAAATTTTCATCACTCTGGCGCCACACTTGGCAAAATTTTGGATACAAAATTGCTGACCTGTTTCGCAGATGCTGGCGCAGCAGAAAATGTTTAACCACTTGTTCTTGCATGTTCTCTCGTCTGAATATTCGAATTGGTGACGTCTTGATCACGTCAAACCAGCTTGTATCAAGTGGGGCCCTCCGCATAAGATTCCTTCCTTGTACTACCAAGCAACGCGTTTGCTTCCACGCCTGAGAGGAGGCAAGGCAAGCTTCCCTCACCAACATCAAATCACATGATAAAGATAATGTGGATTCTATTTAGGACAACATTCAACACCAAATATATATCATTCATGCACCGGACCAGACACGCAAGCGTCCATCACCAACAGCACATCACATGATAAAGAAAGAAATTGTAGATTCTCTTAGCACAAGATTCAACTCCAAAGATACACTTTACGCACCAGGATCGCATGCATTCAAGAATTGGTTCATCATTTTCATGTTCCCAGTGCAATCAGCACCAACAAATTTGTGTGTAAGGTTCCGTCTAGGTTACAAGCAATCTTAACATGCAAGAATGATGTTCTGAAACCAACTTAAAACGATACATATAAAAACATTGTTATCCAGACACAGATTAAGAGATCAGAAACAAGGCATCCTTCTGTATCCCTTACTTGTAGAAGTCAAAATCCGTGTCTGGCTTTTTCACGTTCGTCCGATAACCTTTCTCAAAGTCCTTGGGAAGAATCACATACCGATTCTTTCGAACAGCATGCATCCCTGCCTCCTGGCAAATGGCAGCAATCTGCATACAACCCAGGCAATGATTTGGTCATATTCCAGCAACAAAATGGCTTAAGAGCAGCAGCTACTTCATTGGATATGTCATAGCACCAAGTAAATAACGCACATATCATGAAAAAGCAATCAACCTCATTACACCTGAGTCACAGCAGAAGATATGTAAAAACACAGGCATTCAAGAACAATAATCTTCCTTTATCCACAAAATAGTCACTCTATATCCTCCACCTTACTAAACTCACAGGATTACTTTTTCACTTACATCGCTATCTCAAAACCAAGTCCTTGTTTGGCCTCCAAGAACTATGATATGAAGATAAGAGTCAGCATCTGACATCTATATCTGGTGTAATGATTGTATCCCCCAACAATAATTGAGATAAAGAACATAATAACTAGGCTGTATGAAAGCATTAGTTGATGCATGCCACTGCCAACTTTTACAGGCTTCCCAATAGCATCATCATGAGGATGTGTACAAGTCAGTTGTCAAAGAGACATGAAGCCCATCATTTTCAGCACAAGCATGTTAAAGTGACATCAAATACAAACATGTGTTACATATGTCTGTTGGGGGATTGCGTCTGTTACTGTCGAGTACCATTAACTGAGTGAATGTGCTTTTTGTTCACTTTGCATGCTGAGAAAAACCAGCATAAAATACTTCTATATCATTGGCGATCAACAAAAGCTTGATGATGATAAAAGTTAAAATTGAAAGGAAAAAATAGAAACATGATCCACGTAATAATGAAACCTTCATTCCACACAGAGATGCTAGGACTTAGAAAACTGACCTCAGCTGCACTGATTTTATCTGGCCGGGAAACATAATCTTCCAAGTCAACCTCATCACTGAGATTCATTTTTGCAGTGCAGACCTGAAAAAGAAAGACCAAAATGCACAAAAGACATTTAGGTTTGGACAAAATTACTAGAACCAAATTCATATGTCTAGTCATGAACCTGAATGAAAAAAACAAAAAAAAACAAACTAGAAGATTATGACATCAATACTGCTCATTATTTTGAGCAAGTTAAAGCATATACAAATCAAGCTTCCATTTCTCTTTGCTACAATATGATATATTACATTATAACTTATTGTCAAACCATATTTTCAAGCATGCCTTTCTTAACTAAGAACCATGGCAGAGAAAGGTATAGAATGGCAAACAAAATAACAATATTAGTGCTAGTGTATTTAAATTCATAATAAACTCTCTGAAAATCAATTATAGCAATGATCACTCTGGTTACTTCATGATCTAACTTAGGATTCATAAGGTGTGTACAAAAATACTCATACTCATACTCATCCGGTGCACATAGTGCAATCTAGACGAAAGTTGGACTCATATGTCATGAATAGCACACAAAACTATCGGCGAAAGCATATCAATGGCGTATGAAATATTTCGGAGTATATCAACGACATATAAAACATTTCGGAGCATATCAAGTGAACAAATAACAAGCATAAACTTGTATGTCATATTTGATGTTGCATGCATTTCATTCTTATCCAAAGCGCATATAAAAACATATAAACAATGCTTTGAATATCATATCAAAAACATAGAGGGTGAAGTAGGATCATAACATAATATGATCCATCCATTTCTGAATGACCACCAAACACAAACTATTTATGAATCAGTATTATTTCAATATCGTTGATATACCATGTAAGTTTATGGGCTGGACCATTGATTACTGGTCTATGTGGTTCCATATTTGAATCCTTGGTAAAAAAATCCACCGTAGATATGAAATTGCACATGGAGAAAACATAATAGACATCTGAACTCATCAAAAACCATGAAATTTTCTGTAATTGTTGCAATGCTTGTAGGTCATACTTCTAACTTTATTGTGGAAAACAAAAATTTTCAAATGTTTGTTAGTCCATGTGCTAGGTCTGCTTGTTATTCAGCATCTAGGTCCTCTTGATGCTTTTATAAGGGAAAAACAAAGAGGAGAGAAATACACAACCTGATTATCCATAGGATAGATCATATGATATTTGACAATTATAATATGAAAATTATCTGCACAACTTACTTGGAATACTAGCCTCTTTTGTCGTCTGTCAGGCAAAGGAAATTCAATCTTGCGATCGAGCCTACCCGGACGGAGAAGAGCAGGGTCTAGAGTATCAGCTCGGTTAGTTGCCATTATAACCTTCACATTCACCGTTTGGTCAAATCCATCCATCTATAAGAGCAATAAGAACAATATCATTATTGCATGAACATGTACAACTAGATGTGAGCTTGCACACTAGAGCAAAAGTCATGCCAGCTGAAGCATACATACTCATTTTCACGATGTTGGTTGTTTTTTGGAAGAATAAGCAAAACATGGTTACTGCTAGATTTTTCCTCTGAAATTCACACCTTAAATTGGAGGAACCAACACACAAACTATATTCAAGACTAAGACTGACGAGTCAAAGTACCAAATATGCCAGAGCCAGTAGATAATCTTTGCAGACTGAAGGAAACACATGACATAATTCAGCCATCATATTTTAGGAACTATGTGAAACCTGGCAGAGGGGATTCAATTTTATGAGAGCCTTCTGTGTTTGTGAAAAATATATACTTCGCAAATCAGAAATAAAACAACATTCACAAGCTTTAGGAGAAGAGAATGATACATATTTAAGGAATTGAAAAGGATCGGGTAAGTGTATCAAGGAATAAAGGCAAGTTTTCACATGACAGAAACCATGATTCTAAAAACAGCGACACGCTGAGCATACCAACAGTACTATACCAGTCCAACTGTTTCAGTGTGCAATCTACCATACCATGGTGAAGTATACTGATAATTCAGCTAATACTATATTGTTTATTAGAAATAAACTGGAGTATACCATGATTCTAAAAATAGCAACACACTGGGCATACCAACAGTATTATACCAGTCCAACTGTTTGTGTGCAATATACCATACTGTAGTAAAGCATGCATACTGATACTTCAGATTATACTATATAGTTTATTAGAAATGCACTGGAGCACATCATGATTCTAAAAGTAGCAACATGCTGAGCATACCAACAGTATTATATCAGTCCAACTGTTTTGGTGTGCAATATACCATACTGTAGTGAAGTATACTGATGCTTCAGCTAATAATATATAGTTTATTAGAAATGCACTGGAGTATCCTGAAACATACAAGTTCCCTTGAAACATGCCTCGGGCTTAATTCCTTCACAGAGACAATTTAGATTTCTACAGTATTAGTGGTTAACTTGAATAGCAATTGAATTTAATGAAATAGCTGACATTTCTCCAAATTAAGAGTTGTGTTTTTCTTTCAACAGCTGCAAACTAAATCAGTCTCCAAGTACAGGAAGATAAAAGGAGAAACTTGTCAGCTATCAAATATTCATCTAAATTTCATGGTTTACTTGTTTTTTTACCTGATTCAACAGTTCCATGAGGATACGCTGAACTTCCCTGTCTGCTCCAGTTTGTGCATCAAAACGTGCAGTAGCAATAGCATCAACCTCATCAATAAATATGATCGCAGGGGCATTTTCTTTAGCAAGACGAAACACATCCCGCACCATCCTTGGACCCTGACCCACAGAATAAGCTAAAATTTAAAAAGCAATCATAGAAACATGATTCATAAAAGATCATGATCTTCATCATATCAAGCATGATCGGTCTTCTTTGAACAATCAAGTAGACATCTGAAGTACAAACCAATGACCATAAATCACTTACATCATAAGTTAATTATAGAATTTTCTCCAGGAAACTCAGTGACAGAAACAACTTCTGCCTTTTAACAATGAAATTGCAAAGAATCAAATGAAGGAATTACATGAAATATGCACTAATTTTATAAGCATCAATGGAAAAGAAACATAAGACTAAAAAGAGTAAAATCATTTTCTACATGGTATCATATGAAAATTATAATAACATGTAAAACAACATGTAATGGTGCAAGGAATGACATCCAATTAGATTCTTCTAACTACACAGTACCTCACCCAAATACTTCTGAACAAATTCAGACCCAACAACTCTTATAAAGGCAGCAGTTGTATGATGAGCCACAGCCTTGGCAAGCATGGTTTTACCCGTACCAGGTGGACCATAGAGAAGAACCCCTCTTGGTGGATCTATACCAATTTGTTTGTACAGCTCATGATGAGTCAAAGGTAACTCCACAGCTTCACGAATCTCCTGCTTTTGAATATCACAACCCCCAATATCCTGGGCAAACAAAAGAAAAGATAAGGCAGCAAATCAAACTTTGCTTTATACTCAACCTGCACTAATAAAAGTAAAGATGACATAAGCATAACACAGTTGCTCCTTCTTTTAGTAGCAAATTAGATGTCCTTGATTATGAAACATAGAATTTACTATAGATACTTCTCTTTTATGCAAAAAATTAAAAAATGATTAAGAATGAAACAGGAAAAAGAAAACTCAAGTACGTCAAAGCAGAATGTCTCATGAAGTTTAGCAAGAGAAGAATAAAAGACAATATATTACATCATTCTATCACCGTAAGTCCAAATACTTGTTCCCACTCTAAAATGTGGCTGCTTCTTCATATGGCATTAAGCAAAATTCCCAAGTCAAGAAATTATCCATTGGCTATCACACATATGACATGAACTAAGCTTCGCCATATAATGATGCACGTTTTTTTCATAAATTGTTTAACTTTTTTGAAATCAATCTAAAGAAGATTGATGAAACAGAAGTTCTTAAAGACTAAAAGATGACATGGTTTCTGCAGAAAAGAAACACGGTAAAATGCTTCTGCAATCTTCAAGCATTTCAATAATGTATTTTAAGCACCTCGATTTAAAGGACATCTAATAAAAGGGAAAGAAACATCTCATTTCAAATCCTATACTCCATTTTGAATTATCGCCGAAGGAAAAATAACAAAGGATTCTTGCATTCTGGTGAATTCAACATTCACCAAATTCAAGTTCTACTGGAAAATCAAATACAAGAGAAACTCCGACTTTACTTAATGAAATATCAATGTCAAGAAACCCCATAAATGAAGAAACTCGAAAGTGCTAAAGATCTTTAAGGCCACAAATTGCTAAGGGACCGACAAAGTAACAACTTCTAGTCTAATTTATACCGAAAGAGGTGCAATATACCACTCCCAAACCCTAATTCATAATCTCAAATCAAAGATGTGCAGAAATATCAAATAATTGAAGGGGAAAAAAGGGTTTGACAACTTACATTGTAGGTTACGTCAGGCTTCTCGGACTGGCTAAGAAGCGAGATGCTAGAATCGGCCTCGGGGGGCAGCACATCGACGAGCGCGTTGGAGTGGCGGTGAAGTGCGACGGAGGCCGAGGGCTTGAGAAGCTCCCGATTTATGGTGCTCAGGATCCGCACGTAGTAGTTCGACCCGGTGGTGGATCCGACGATGCCGTTGTTCTGATCGACCATCTCCATGAACTGGCCGATGACGAGGGGGACGGACTGGATCCGCTTGACCTCCTCCTGGGCGCGGAGGAGCTCGCGCTTGAGGTTCTTGAGTTCGTCCTTGACGTAGTCCTCCTGAATGTCGATGAACTCGATCTGGCGCTGGAGGGACTTGAGGCGGCCGTAAAGGTCGTCTTCTTCGTCAGCGACCGGGACGGGAGAGAGGAGCGCGTCGACGCGCGGGAGGTCGGAGACGGAGGGCTTCCTTGGGTCGATAACCATCGCGGACGCCACCATGAGAGCGGTGGAGTATTGAGATGGCTTTCCCTTTCTTGATCGGAAGGACAACGGGTAATTTTAACGGCGCTTGTCACGTGCCCCGCACGCGAGAGGAGTTGCCTTGCGCGACACGAATTAACTCTCGTGTCTCGCTTATTGTTAAGCGTAAGGTACTCGAGTTGAGTTACGACTGATTGATGTGGCGAGAATCCAAGGGGATAGGAGGCAACGGATTCGGTTGTGCGTGTGCCAGTCGTAACCAAAGTCGGACCGAAAAATATAAAAGAAATAATAGTAATGTAAGGAAGTAGAAAAGACGATTAAAAAAGTATTTATTAAATTTTATAAAAACAATTTCAATACCCTCAATTTATTTAAATAGTGATATTGAATTGCCAACAAAATGATAGAAAAAGATTCGTGTAATCAATACAAAATAATTATGATTAAACAACATATTATTGTGTACATATGATACATTAGATTAAAGGAACTTATATATTTTGGATATAATATTTAAGAAAATAAATTTTGAGAAAAAATTGACTATCTCCGAAAAAAATGAAACAATACCAACAAGAGAAAATCCTATCTATATCTTTAGGACTAATCAACTTCATTCACATACTCTTAACATGAATCAATTTATTAATTTGATTCAAACCTAAATCATTCATCCAAAATAATGTCACATTCATTGACATTGTCTGTCACATTCAGAAACCAGTGATATAAGATGTTTAAACCAATTTAAGAATAATACACCTACTTCTAAAGGCTATTCAATTATCCTCCCATGTACCATGTGGAATTAAACCGAGATAATTCACTCTTATCATTTGCAACAATCAATCATTTACATATTAATTTGGTCAAATGGGATCCTACCCAGAATTCTTGTTCTGAGGTCTATCAAGTGCAAAATCACACCCAACAAGGGGTGAGACAAGTTCAAGGCACACTCATCAAGAGAAGTAAAACTCAAACCCTTACAAACACCACAATCCCATGCTTCCACTTCCCAAACCATCCTTTTTTTGACCTGCAGCTGCATCTGTTCACTTGTTTACAACTACAATGCCAGAGAGTTCAAGCAAGCAAAAGCATTCCACTCCAAAATGCTCCTCTGAGCTGGCAAGGTCAATTACCTACTCTCACAGTATAATTTTATCCTCCATATATTAGGAAGACATAAAAAAGGAATGGCATAGGATCATAAGAGCAAATAATTACAGCATTTCTTTGTCCTTGCACCTAGTTTAATGAAAGATTTATCTCTCTGCTCCATATACTGTGTCTTACCAGTATCAACTTAGGCACTGTACTTAAGCTTCCCCAGCATTCTCATGAGGCAGATTGCCGTTGTCGTCTTCGCGACTTGGCATCCGATACTTGTGCCTTCTTTGTGCTTTTCTGATGCTTCCTTTGAGATGGGCTGAACATGGCTATCCTGCCTATCCCTCTGGAAATGGATGAAAGGAATGCTTTACTGTGTTCTTGTGACCTGTTGTCCCTCATCCCTTGCTTCATGAATGCTTGTTCCTTCTCCAACTCACTAAGCCTCACACGCATCCTGGCAATTTCTAGCTTTAGTTCTCGGTTCTCCCTCCTGAGGGACGCATAATTGTCCCTGGGGGAGACTGCAGCACTCTGTACACCACTGCTGCTGATGATCCTCTGGGAGAAGGAACCATCGCCGGAGTTTCCTGAGAGGGCAGACTTGAGGCGGAGCTGCTCAAAGTAGAGGACGCCAACGACCATTTGGACTGGGAGCCGATCGTTTTGAGCAGCGTGGTTGGCAGCTTCTTGAGAGATCTTCTGGCAGTCTATGAGCTTGCACAGCTTCTTGCATTCAGATTCTGTCAGTGATGGATGGGCCTAAGCAAAGGCATCGAAAGTTGGTCAATTGATCATATACCGAGATGGTGAAGAACAACAACAACAAGCTCTGCTGTTTCATTAGGAGACAAACAAACTGAAAGCAAAACTGATTTTTCTTTGTATTTTCTATATGAATTTGTAATGAAGCAATTGCATCTGTGGTTTCATACACAGCAGCATATAGAGTAATTATACCAACATTATTAACAATGATTTTACAATTTTGATTCATAGGCGTGCAAAAATGGAATGATCATATTACTTGTCAGAATGAAGGAAAACCAGATTCAACCGAATACTATGACCTACATTTAGTCTTAAGCAGATTCTTTGCAGTACTCGCACAAAAAATAAGATCAATATGCACATTACATTCTATAAGGTCACATACAAAAAGGATACATTTCAGATTCATACTCATGCACGCTCTTTCGAATAAACTGACGTGCACATACACATTTCTACATACATGCATGGAATTAGATAGTTACCTTCAAGTAGATATCAACAGCTCTATAGAGACCATCATCAATTATGCGAGCATAATCCGGCAAGAGTTCAATTATTGCCATAAATTTTGACAAACTCAGATGTGGATCTGGTGCAATTTCTGCAAGATATCCATCTATTAGCCTCCCTACTTTCAGAACGGAACTGTGACTTGGAGATTTTATGCTCAGAGATTCATATCCACAATGAGATGAATCTTCAGAGTCATCCTCTTCAACCCTTTGGATGAAATTTACCAACATTCGATGGACTGTATCAACATCAAAAACTGAATCGTTTGGCTGCGATGAAGGAATAAGCAGGTCATCAAGTGAAGCCAATTCCAGTTGGAACCCAATTCTCCTCTCCAGTTCCAACCTACAGCCAAGGCTGGTAGCCAACTCGATTGCCATTCTTAGCATCCCAAACAGAAAGGAGAGAGGAACTGTTGTGATGTTCTCGGTTGCCAATAGATCAACAAGAGCCTCTATGATCACTCTCTGCTTGTCTCCAACAACAATGCCAGACTCCCAATTGTGTCGTCTTTCAATACCCTTTAGAGAAGTTTGAGCATAATGCATTAGTGATTGGACAATGCTGTCTGATCTGACCCCAGTTCTCCTCATGGAAGCAATAACTCGCTGATAAATGTCAATTTTTAGCACCGAAAGATCTTCCACCCACCAGTCCTGGCAATGCATCTTTAACTTACCAGATTCATCATCACATTCCAAGCGGGCTAAACCAGAAACCAACTGCTCCTTGCTGGCGTTTATTGCAACTGCATCCACACATCTATCTAGGATACCAACCTCCTCTGCTATGGGATGCAAGCCATCACATGAACATAAAACTTCAAGCGACTTCTCAAGACTTTGCACAACAATCTCACTTAAGTAGGTCTCTGCTCTAGCAATTAGATTTTTCTCCTGGTAATCTTCTGTCATCTGCAGATATTCAGCAATGCAACGGAGATGGGCAACATTAGTTGCAGTGATCTCAAAATTTGTGCCATAACAGAATTTAGCAGCAAGTTCGAAAGCTTCTGCTCCCCCAGGTACACCATGAAGCTCAAGCATGGAGAGATCTGGATCCCTGGAATCCATTACCATTTTCCGAATTTTTCCACTCCGTGAAACCAAAGGAAACTACAAAATTGCAGGTGAAACTAGTATAAATTTCAATAGGCACCAAGTGCCAAGCTTATGCATTGAAACATGTTTATACTGACTAACGAAAAACTAAAAACCTTGAACGTTTCTGTGGTACAGGAAAACAAGATGTTTTCACAGAGAGCACATAAAGAGCAAGGTTAGAAATAAGCAAACATGAAGAACGACTTTTAACTCTTTATGAGAAGAACAAAATGACACGATGCAAGGATTTTAATCTCAAAAACAGGCAACATCAGTTTGGCTTGGTCCGGCACGTATCAATCAGCATGTTGTGGCATCGGCCTCGTTCTGTCCAATACAATTAAATAACGATTGTCAAGGGTGTGTCAGCTTGTTGCACAAGGTAACAAAGAACATGGCATGTGCAATCATGTTTCTAAAGCCTTCACACCATCTTTCGATGTCTTAAATGCTTTCTTTTCTACTTAGCTTAAAATGATGCATGTTGAAGTTGACAGTGATCAAAGGGTCTGATCATGAGAGATGAGTGAGGATGTCAGAGACAGTGTGCCGGGAATTATTAGGAGAGACACGAGGAAGGAAAATAGGAAACTTTTTCAGTATACTAAAATCATACGCTGTCATGACATGGTTGCAGACGATCAGGTTGGTGATTCCAATGACCACTGATAAATAGCAGGGTGAAAAAGAAAGAAACAGAAATTCCTCAAAGTTTAACAATCTCCAAAATGGTAGGAACATCAGACGTATTAACAATTATCAGTAATATAGTCAAATGTTCAGAGTAGAGAACTCTAAAGGAACTAGTTTTTATTTTTATCATGGTACTAAAGCAGATCATGTTTAAGATTGCAGATTTTTCCCACTACCTTTTCCCCTTCTTGAAACAATAATTCACCCATATATGAATTTATGTTCTTACTCAAGTTCACCTCCCAATCCCATTAATCCTTCATTCATCTCATACGTGAAGACTAGATGCCAGAGCTTATTCGTCATGTTCCATCCTCTTGTACTTTCTAAACTTTTGGGAAACAGTGGTTGGCCAACGAATCATATTAGCCACAGTTACTTCTAGAGTATATATTATATACTTCAGCGTCTCTTTGATAATTAAAATCCATCAAAGTAGTCAACTACCAAGTTTATCTCGAACAAAAGGCACTGGGAATAGATTGTTAATTTGTCCAAGACCAGAATTATCTCTTCTGCTATTGAAATTATAGTTTGCAGATCCTTTTATCCTTAGCCCACACTGCAGGGACATTTAATACACCTTGAATTATTATGTATATTTACAAATCAGAAGCTCCATATTGCATTCTATCTTTGATATGATTGTTTATCTTGTTTGGACGGCGTTATTTTCCTTGCATACTTCGTGAAGAGACACTCCACGAATGGATGGCTCAAAAAGAAAACTCTGATTTCTGCTTTATCCACATTAGACGAACTTGTAATTTTGCATTGTTGTGTGACAAAATGTTTGACTTAGGGGGATGCAGATGGTATCATAAGAACATCTATTATGAGTATATACATCCAAATCCAGGTTGCTATATGAGCTTCATGACGACATCAGCACCATCCACAGAAAATAAGCGAGACAGATAAATTTATATAAACAAAATTAAAGCAGCTTAAGATCCTCTTTTAACGATAAATGGCTGCCATACCTTGTGTAATAAAAATGATTGTCCATCAACATAAAGGGTTATATCTCCAGCTACATCAGAAAATATCCTGCAGAGCATATCACGACTTTTACAATGAAGAAAAAAAAGGAACTCTTTTTAATATTTATTCATCAGTACCCTCACACGCTCATCTTTTTCGTTTAATGAGAAAGGAGAGGGAGAACGAGTCATATTACAAAATGAGCAGAAAAAATGGTAAAATAGCTTTAAAAAATGTAGAACAAGCAATTGTAGCTTTCAAATATGGAGATAGTACTTGTTTCATCCATAGTCAAGAAAGAATGTGAGACACTAGATTTTTACTTGATCTACAAGAACAAATGACACAACCTACATAGTATTCATAAAAGTCATAAGCAGAATGCATCGAAAGCTTAAACCAAAATAAAACTGCCTCCTTTATTCTGACATTTCATCATACGTTACACACAGAGAGGAATGCAACCAAAAAAGCCCTAAAATTCACGTTTTTCTTCAAGGAGTCACCATGGAAAGCCGAGAAGAACCACTACATTCGATGAGAATCCAGTGGAAACCCAAAAACACGAACTAAGTTACAGAGCACCGGGACAGTAGGGGTTCAAAGAACTCCTCCAACACTTGCAAGAAACCGCGAAAAGAAACCAAAGGAGCGAATGCGAGGCAGGAATCAGTCACCTTCTAGTAGTGATTGGGTTGCAGAACCGGGGTGAGGTCGCCAGCTTCGCCGCTGAGAAAGGGAAAGCGCTCTCCGACATCGCTCCGGTCTCTCGCTCTCTCTCATATGCATAACTATATATTAATGAATAATAATAATTATAAAGAAAAAGAAAAGGAGGGTAAAGACGACGACCTGTAACGGTTAAAGTTACATCCGTGCCCTCAACACTCGATTTATTTTCATCTTTGCAACTGGAGCGACCGATCACGGGTACGGATCCTTAAAACTCGATTCGCTGTAAGGTCCGAAAGCAATTGGTGATTTGGTTGGATTCGGAGTTGAATAGTGGGTGGATCCGACCCGATAAGATGGGGGCTACGGAGGAATGATGGGAACAGGCCGTGGCACGGAACACGATGAGGGCAATCATGCGATGAGGCTTCTTTTCTGTCCTTTATTGTTCACCGTAGTATTTTATGTGGAAAGAAGAAATAAAGCGTGGGATTTGGGTGGCTCGCCGGCACAGGAAAGCGTGCTTGCTCGCCCCCGACTACCCTCGCCTTTTAGTGGAAATGACGGGGACGAGCTTTTGGCGTTAAGGCTGGTGCGGGACTGGGATTCGGTCGGGGCAGATTGACCGAGAAATGATTGGTCAAAATTAGGATTTGAACGTGGGATTGGGTTGGATTTGGGCCCGTAATTGACGAGCCCCCACCGGCCCAACACTTAACCGATGGGACGAACGAGACCATCGTCGAACGATGAGGAATGCCAAGCCATTAGACCCATTAGGAGACCCACTTTTTGTGCCTCAAGAAAAATAGGCTTAATTACTTACGAAAATGAGCACAGATTTCTCAATAACATCAAAACTCAAAAGTAGGATAAATACATCCAAAGGATGTCTTTTTCTATTAATTTGATAAAAATATTCTTTCGCCCTCCCCCACCCACTCTCGACCATCATCGACGTATCGTCATCCCTCTATCCATCGCAAGCGATATCACTCATCGTCTTTACTTTCATTGTAAGTGATTTTCTCTTTTCCTTATCATTCTTCCTATAATTGATAGTGAAGAATACGAAACAAGCAAAAAAGCACGACTATTGATAAAGGTTGAAGGATTATTTTCATCAAATAACAAAAAAAAATGTGCTCACTCTCGGTCATCATCGACATATCGTCATCGTCTTTGCTCTTATTGTAAGTGATTTTATCTTTTTTTTATCCTTCTTCTTCCCATAATTGATAGTGAAAAACACGAAACAAGCAAAGAAGCACGACTATTGATAAAGGATGAAGAATTATTTTCATCAAATAACAAAAAAAATGTGCCCCTACATAAAAATAAATTAAGAGGACACTAGTAACTAAAAACCTAATAATTTTTTTAGGTTATATAAATAAATAAATATATATATATATATATATATATATAACCAACCACCATTTGTTTGATATCGAACAGCATAATGAGTGCACCAGAGAATTAATTATCTTAATAATTATTTTGTTTGAACTAACAACACAGACTAAATAAAAAAGCATAAATCACAAAATATGAACAGTGTAATGATTGAGAAAACAAAGATTTATCGATAAGACACACATCTACACAAGACATTGTGTGAAATAACTCTAAAAACAACAACGAAGCTGCATGGTCCTTAAGAGTAAGAATTTTTTTAATTATATAATTTTATTTAATTAGATAAGATATATTATA
>LVTN01001796.1:12283-49028 GCA_001649415.1 Musa itinerans
ACATCCGTAAATCGGGTGTACATGTCTCTAATGGTCTCACTCGGTTTCATTCGAAACAACTTATAAGAATGCACTAAAAGGTTAATTTTTGACTTCTTCACTCTACTAGTGCCTTCATGAGTCACTTCGAGTGTGTGCCAAATATCAAAAGTTATTTCATAAATCGATACTCGATTAAACTCGTTTTTATCTAATGCACAAAACAAGGCATTCATAGCCTTTGCGTTTAAAGTGAAAGTCTTCTTCTCCAACTCATTCCAATCATTCATTGGAAGAGAAGACTTTTGAAATCCATTTTCTACTATATTCTATAATTTGAAATCCATTGAAATTAGGAAGATTCTCATTTTTGTCTTCCAATATGTGTAATCCGTCCCATTAAACTTGCGGACATGTAATTGAGTGGCCCTCTAGGTTGCCGGCAAATGTCATCTCTCTTGGGTTTAAAACCAAATGAGAGTGAACCTTGCTCTCATACCAATTGTTAGGATCAAGAGCGGCACTAAGAGGGGGGGTGAATTAGTGTAGCGAAAAACTTTCGTGCTTTCAGAAAATAGTTCGATTCGTTTAAAACTGATTCCAATGAAAATGGTTTTGATTCAATCTGTTTCGGAGAGAAGTTGAACTTGAAAGCTTTCATTAAAGTACAAGAAAAGATTAAGGAGGTTTGCAGTAAAGTAAATTGCACAAAGTAAATGCAAACCGAGTTTTAGAGTGACTCGGTCAATGTGACCTACATCCACTTTCGGATTCCTCCTCCGACGAGGTCTCTGGCGTCCACTAAAGGCCTTCCTTCAATAGGTGAAGACCAACCACCTCTTTTACAGCACTCTCCTTTTCACGGGTTTAGGAGAGAACCCGTACAAGTCTCACACCTCTCTTGAATGATCTCAACATTTAGAAAGGGAGGAAGAGAACTCTAGCACTTTTACAACTCTTTAACACTTCAAAGACTCAAGAATATATCAAACTTTCGTGCCCTTTTATGCAGAAAAGGGTAGGGTTTTTATAGGCCCCAAAAGATTCAAAAATGGAGCCAAGAAGTGTCTCATCCCGGATTTTCGGAGTCCTAGCAGTACCACCGCCATTACTAGGCAGTACTACCACTTGACCGAGCTCGGAGACCGAGCTCTGGCGGTACCACCGCCTGACAAGGGCAGTACCACTGCCCAGAATTCCTGGGAGACCGAGTCTCCCAGGCGGTGCCATTGTCGGCCCTAGCGAGGCCACTGCCGGCCAGGAATTCAGGGTCTTGGTTGGGCCTTGAATCCAGCCTAAACCAGCCTAACTTCGGGCCTAGTTGGCCCATAATTAAGTTAGTGGGATTACCTCCCAATCCTAACTTAATTTACGCTCTAACTATGATAATTAAGATATGATTACTGCACTTTATGTTCTGTGTGTCAATTGCTCTTCCGACGAGCTTCCAGCGTACTTCCGGTGAACATCCGACGAACTCTCGGCAATGCTCCAGCAGACTCCCGACAAGCTCCCAGACTTTATGACAATCTTCTTGGCGAGCTCCGATAAGTTTCTTTGGCAAGCTCCAGGACTTCTCGGTTGGTTCCGGTAGAACTTCCGACGAACGTCCAGATTTCTGGCGAACTCCCAATGAGATCTCGATCTTGACTTCGGCAACACCTGCTTTATGTCTTACTGCTATCATAGTTAATCCTGTACACTTTTCTCAATATATAGATTAGATCAAACAATTTACAATTGATTTCATCATCAAAATTCGAGATTCAACAATTTTAAATATTATAGGCCATAATCTTTGGTCCGTTTAAGGTACCCAAGAACTCTTTCGATAGCCTTCAAATGCTCTATATTTGGATTGCTAGTAAATCTACTCAATTTACTAACTACAAATGCTATATTAAGTCTGGTACATTGCATTGCATACATAAGACTTTCTATAGCACTTAGACTATTCTAATTGAGCCACTGTTTTTCCAACATTCTTGACTAATTTGATACTTGGGTCAAACGAGGAATTTGCTTATTTGATTTTTAAGTGATTGAATTTCTTCAGTACTTTCTTTATGTAATGAGTTTGACTTAAAACATATCCCTCACTATTTCTTTTTACTTTGATACCTAGTATGGTATTAACTTGCTCAAGATCTTTCATCTTAAATGTTGAAAATAGAAACCTCTTTGTTTCTACAACACCTTTCATGTCATTGCTCACTATTAGCATATCATCAACATAAAGGTAAACTATCATCATATAGTCATCATAAGTTTTGAGATAAACACATTTATCTACAACATTATGAACAAATCCATTATAAAGAATTATTGCATCAAATTTCTCATGCCACTGTTTTGGAGCCTGCTTTAAACCATATAATGACTTAATAAGTTTACACACTTTATGCTCATTTCCTGGTAGAACAAAACCTTCGGGTTGTTCCATATATACCTCCTTAACAATGTCTCCATTTAGAAATACCATTTTGACATCCATTTGATGAACATAAAGATAAAAAATTAATGCTAAAGCAAAAATAATTCTAATAGATATGATCCTAGCCACAGGAGCATATGTGTCAAAATAATCTATTCCTTTCTTTTGTCAAAATCATTTAGCAACTAACCTTGCTTTGAATATTTGGAGAGTACCATTTGTATGATACTTCCTATAAAATACCCATTTACAACTAATAAGTTTAGAGGCAAAAGGTAAATCGACAAGTTCTCAAGTATGGTTTAACATAATAGAATCCATCTCATCATTAATAGCATCTTTCCAAAAAGCAGCATCATAAGAGGCCATAGCTTCTTTAAACGTTTTAGGATTATCTTCCACTAGTAAAACAAGAGGAATTATTTTTAAGACTCTCATTAGTTCCTTCTACAAGGTAAAAGGAAATAGTTTGAGAATCAATCTCATCTAATCTTAATGTTTTTGTTTTCTATACACGAGTGCTTCTCCTTAATTCATGAGATTGCTCTCCAACCTCCTGTGAACTTGATTGATGTCCAATCAAAGAAATATTAAGTTACTCACCAACCTTTTGAGATGTCTCCACTGGTGACTCTTCACTAATTGGAGGATGAACATTATTACTTGAAGTCATTAAGTGTTCAAAGAACTCCATATCTCGAGATTCTATTATGATATTAGACTCCAAATTAAGAAGTCTATAAGTTTTGCTATTTGAGGCATAGCCTATAAATGCACATTTGATTCCTCTAGGTCCCAACTTTGTCCTTTGAGGATCATTATTCTTACAATATACAAGACACCCCTACACTTTAAAATAACCAATGTTAGGTTGCCTTCCTTTCTATAACTCATATGGAGAGATCTTATTTTTTTTAGAGAAAATTATATTTAAAATATGACAAGCAACCAATAAAGCTTCTCCCTACAATTATAAGATAATTTAGCATGCAATAACATAGCATTAATCATCTCTAGATAAGTTCTATTTTTTCTTTCTACTAATCCATTTTGCTCAGGTGTTTTAGGTGCTGAACATTCATGAATTATGCCTTGTTCACAAAATAAGTTAAATTCATTAGGAAAGTATTCTCCTCCTCTATCACTTCTTAAAACTTTAATTTTCTTGCCTAATTGATTTTCAACTTCTGCTTTATATGCCTCAAAAGTATCATTTTTATGTTTCAATAAGGAAACATATGTGAACCTAGATATATCATCTATAAAAGTAATGAAATATCTATTGTCTCCTCTTATTAATGTCATTTAATTCATATATATCAGAATATATTAAGTCTAACAAATTAGTATACCTTTCAACACTTTTGAAGGGTTTCTTCATCATCTTTTATTTAACACAAATTTCATATTTATTAAGATAATCAAAATGATAATTTATTAAGCATGAATATAAAAAGTTCTTAAAAACAAGAATCAAAGAATAAAAATGAATATAAAAAGAAGAAAACACTCAAGGTGACTTGGGACGAAACGAGTGCATCCGAAGACGAGGAGCAAACTGTTGAAGACAAAGAGGCGAACTTCACTTTGATGGCTCTCGACAATAAGGTAAATGACTCAACCAAAATGCCATTACCTTACAATGAATTATTTGATGCATTTAATGATTTGTATGATGAATTTAAATTAGTTGGTAAGAATTTTAAATTACTAAAAAAGGATCATGCTTCTCTTATTAGTAAATTTGAAAAATTAAAAAATGAGCATGATAATTGCATGTTAACTTCTTGCACTAAGTATGAAGAGTTAGACTCATACAAAAAGGAAAATTTGCTATTACAATAAATGTTAGATAAATTTAAAATCGGTAGTAAATCTTTAAACATGATTCTTGCAAATAAGAGTCATGTTCGTAAATAGAAAGGAATCGGCTTTGTGCGTAACACAACAAAAGCTAACAACTTTTGTTAAAGGACCCACATTACATATTTCCCATGAAAATAGATATAATTTTTGTGATAGGTGTGGACATTTTGCATATAAATGTTCATTCAAGAAGTATGGCTTACATAAATCAGTTTGTGTTCCTAAAGGAACCATAAATGATCCTATGCCAAAAATCAAGATAGATATACCTAACCATGAGGGACCCAAAGTCAAATGGGTACCTAAACGAAACTCACCTTTCATATAGAAATATCTACAATCGAAAGCTAGGAGCAAAATTAAAAATATCTCTAAAGCTTTTCGATTTTTTAATAAGTGATTCTTAGTGATGATTCCATTTTATGTTATCTCTTGAATTAAGAAAGTGATTTTGATGATTTAATGATTTGAATTTGAATAATTTTTTATCCAAATCATGATCTTGATTCCTTGACATGTATAACTTGAGAATTTTTTTTGTGAATCAAGATCTCTCATTTGATCTCTTATGTTTCTTTTATCATTTATTAAAGAGAATACTTATCCAAATGAATCATGATTTTTATCTTGATTTCTCGATATTCTTGAATTTCTTTATGATACATTTTATTTAAGAGAAGATTTTCTATATATATCATGAGATTTCTTATGCATAAATCAAGATATTTTACCATTCCATTCTTCTTTTTTTTTTTGCTATTTACAAAAGAAGAGATTTGTCAAAATGAATAATGTCTTTTGGTATTCAAATGATGTTTGATATTTTTCATGTCATGATTTATTTATGATACTCCCTTATTTTCATGAATTGTATATTTTATCACCAAGTTAATTTTTCTTGATATATTTCATGTGATGATTTGAAAAATTATGTAATGGAAAAAGTTTTGCACTATTGTAACCATCCCTTCTTTTTGACAATGACAAAGGGGGAGCAAAACTTGTTAGCTTACTCAACTCAAAAGAGAAGCAAAAATTACAAACTTGCACATTTCAAAGAGAAGAAAACTTGCTAGCTTGAATGTTCTAAAATGATGTAAAATTTGCTAGCTTGCATGATATAAAACTTGCTAAAATTACTAGCTTGATTATCTCAAAAGAGAAGAAAAGTTTGCTAACTTGCATATTTCGAGAAGATGCAAAAATAGCCTATCTTGCACATCTCAAAAGATGTAAAATTTTACTAACTTTCATATGTGAAAAATTTACTAGCTTGTATGTTCAAAACTTGCTATCTTACTTACTTGCATATCTAAAAACTTGCAAGTTGCACTTCTTCTTTTTGCCAATGACAAAGGGGGAGAAAGAATTACTAGAGTGCATATCTCAAAAGAAAATTTCTAGCTTGCACATTTCTAAGTAGAAACAAATATTGCTAACTTTCACATCTCTAAAGTGTTGATATATGATGTTTCAAAGACTTGAAATTATGTCTCAAAAATTGCTAGTTTCACTTTTCTCCCTTTTGTTGATGACAAATGGGGAGAAGGTATGATAATAATCATGCATGGTATGATTTTATTATAAATGATGATTTGGAATCATTTATGTAATGATAATTTTATAATTTGAAAATATACATGATGATTTGGTATTATTCATGCAATACTTCAACTTATGATTTGGAATGATGCAAGCAATACTAATGATTTTACGATGATGTATATGATGTATTGTATATAATGTGATTTATAATTAAAATCATTTCAACTTGGACTAGAAGGTCATCATTTATTTTATATTTCAATATGACATATTAATAGGGGGAGTTTAGTTTAACTTCGTCATCAATTGAATTTTATCATAAAAAAAGAGGAGATTGTTGAATCTCAAATTTTGATGATGAAATCAATTGATAAAATTATTATCTAATTTATGTTTTGAGTGACGCGGGACTAGCCTCGATCAAGGCAAATTGATTGAAGTAGGAAGAATCGGACATTGGGCTAGAGTTGAACATGTTAGGAGATTGGACGTCGGGTTAGAGGATCGGTCGACATGCCGACAAAAGGATTTCGTGCTGTGAGTTTGGGCATTGGGCCAAAGGATCGAACATTGCGCCAAAGAGATCGGAAGTTGCGGGAGTCAATATGCTGATTGGGTAATACGCCGAAGAGGATGATGCGTCGAAGGATCGAATGAAGCACCGAAAGAACCAATGACATGTCGGACAACATATGATTTGTGCTTTGTAATAATTTGTCTAGATTGAGTTAGTTTAGGTCGTAATTGAGTTGGTTTTGGGTATAACCATTCCAACTCAATTAGGGGCCCATTAGGCCTGAGTTGGGACTGTTTTGTGCCAAGTGGAAGGCCCAATCGGTCACCCAAGATTAGGTGGAACTACCCATGAGCTGAAAAAATCAAGAGCACACTTTTTCACATTGTCAGGCGCTGGTACCACCCAGTGTCAGACTAGCAGGCGGTGGTACCGCCCGTACCCCGAAAACTCAAGGATTTGAATTTTGGCTCCAAGTTTTGAAATCATTTGGGGTCTATAAATACTCCACAAATTCCTGCTTAGAATATACACAAAAGGAGAGCAAAAATTCTATGATTCCATGGTTGTAAAACTCTTTTAAGTATAGAGTCCCTTATCTAAGAGCTTAGTGATGGTCGTAAGGGAGGTGTGTGAGGGAACACTTGCAAAAGAGATGTGTAAAGGTTCTCTCGTGAACCTATGAAAAAGAGAAAGAGTGTAAGGGTAGTTGATAAGGTAATTATATTATCAAGACTAAGGTAGATATTGTATACTAAGCATTGGAATACCATCATCGGATGATCAAATAAATAATTGAAATTCAGCGAAAGAACATGTAAATCTCACAGTTCACTTGGAAGACACAAGAGTGACAAACAAAAGGAGAGAGTTTGTGATAGGTATGCCACATGAAACTTCATGTACCATATAGCGTTTTATCTTAGTATCATTAGAGTTGACACTTCCTTATGTGTGAGGAGTAAATCTTGAACTGAAATTCACAAAATTCTTATTAGTGTTCTTGTAAGTTTACTAGTTTGTAATTAGCGGGAGAAATTGATAGTTCAAAGGCCAATCCAACATACTCATTAAGAAGAACATGACTCTTAAAGATGGAATGGCCCTCATTCAGCATTGGATTCTATACGTAATGGAAGGTGTTGTTGTTGAAAAGATCTAATCCTTTTAGTACTACTAAGAGGAGTCCATTGGTGGAGAGGCATTAATCCTTGCATAATGTATACCATCGGGAGGAGAGGATGACATAAGTTTACAAATATTGAGTTTCCCAAGTACATTGATGAGCTGAAATTTAATTATACATCCGTGTATATATATAAAGCTAGGTGATTCATGGAGATGTAAGTGCTGGCACATGAATACAAGGTCATGAGTGATGAGGTGGTGCCATCTTTTACAAACTGAATTGAATCTAAAGAGAGCCTCGTAGGAAAGCCGTGGGAGGATCATGAGTGATAAGATGATGTCACCTCTTGTAAAGAATACAACAAGAAATTTATTATTAAAATTACTCCAATGAACCAAGACCGAATATAGCAAACAATTATATTTATCATAAATAAAAGATATAATCAATAAAAAAATCTATATTACTACGTGGTGCATTTTACCTAGATAAATCAGGATATTTCAACATGCTATCATCTATTTGCAAAGCTACACAAATTAAACAATGTCTATGTCAACCAAATTATTCCCACGTGATAAAGGCAATTATATTATTAAAACTAAGATAGATATTGTATACTAAACGATGGATGAACAAACATGAAAAAGAAGCACTGAAATACCATCATCGGATGATCAAATAAATAATTAAAATACAATGAAAGAACATGTAAATCTCACAATTCCTTCCGAAGAGAGAGAGAGAGAGACAAACAAAAGAAGAGAGTTTGAGACGGGTGTGCCACGTGAAGCATAATAAATATTTTATGAGATCACACTACTGAAGCCCCAATCGTACTAGCTTTAAGATCTGCCATATATCTATTTTTTAGTGTTAGTGGAAGGATGATTATTAAGTTACAAAGGGCGTTTTGAGCCATTCTTTTTGCCATTATCAAGTTCATGGACCCTAATCATGGTTCATGACAATTACACTTCTGCTAAATCATAACATGGTCAAATTATGTAAAAGAATGTTTTATAAATTACTAAACAATTTTAACATTCAATGTTACATTACAATATACAATAAGTTCCTGAAATAATTGACCAAACTATAAGATTGGAAATAACAAGATCATAAAGAGACGACACAACCACATGCGATCAAAAAAAAAATTGAGAATGGTGGGATATAAAGAGAAATAAATTTTATATATGAACAAATACTAGCAGGTCATAATATACAGCAAAATTAAATGGAACCACAATCAAATAAAACATCAAGATATACGTGAAAAATCCCTCCAATGTGAAGGGTAAAAATCATAGGGCAAACTAGAGATAATCCACTATAAGAATAATGAATATACAAATCTCAATCTCTTGCCAAAACCCTAGCAACAATCACAAGAGAATAATTGGGATACAAGGATCATATTATTGTGCACAAAATTTTAAATTCTTCCTAAGTAATCACAATAAGAATCTACTATATATTTGATCTAACATGAGATGAGAACACTGCTAAATGATTGAGAACAGTCTTTCTGCATTGTCCTTATTTTCTTCCCTTTCTTTCTCTTTGGATTTCTGTCTTTTTCTCCTCCTTTTTGTTGCTGTAAAGATCTCCCCTGTTGCCCTCATTCCTGCCCTATTTATGCCTCTTTCTGCCTTTAAGACATAGCCGCCCACACCCTCCTAATATGAATTAGGGTTACGTTAAGTGAGGGATGGGTTGTGGGCTAATAAAGCCTACCATGGGCTGAATGTGGGTTGTCAGCCCAACAACCTCCCCCTTCAGTCGATAAGGGAGGCTGTCTCATGACTCCTCAATATAAAGTCATGCCGATCAGCTGTCGGCATATCTCCTGTCATTCTTTTGGTAAAGTCTTTGTCAACATGTCTGCTCCATTGTCATCTGTGTAAATTTTCTAAAGTTGCAACTGCTTCTCTTCCAATACATTTCGAATCCAGTGGTATTTGACATATATATGCTTTGACTTGGAATTAAACATTGGGTTCTTATACAAATGGATGGCACTTTGGCTATTTACTTTAGCTGCACACTTTTATGAATGTTTTCAAAGTTAAACACTCCTTGATACGGTTTTATCATAAGAAGATTTTTTACTCGACGTAATTTTTATGTATGCACTAATTCACCCCCTCACTCTCTTAGTGCCAACTTGATTCTAACAATATTGAGTTTCTCAATTATATTGATGAGTTGAAATTCAATTATACATCCGTGTATATATATAAAGTTCGGTGATCCATGTAGACATAAGTGCTAGCACATGAATACAGAGTCTTATAAACGGAATTGAATCTAAAGAGAGTCGTGTACGGAAGTCATGGGAGGATTATGAGTGATGAGATGATGTCATCTCTTGCAAATGGAATTGAATATAAAGAGGCTCATATAGGGAAGCCACGGAAGAATTTTCAAGTGAATGATTCTTGTATTAATAGTTATCTTATTTTTCTATAAAGTAGACATATAAGATAAAATAAACATGAGGCAAATGCTATAGGCCAAAACAAATAGGAAAAAAGGAAAAAAAAGAGACCATCTAATGTTCAAAGAATACAATAAGAAATTTATTATTGGAATTACTCCAATGAACCAAGACCGAACATATATCTATCACCATCACATTGGTGATAGCCGATAGTTATATTTATCATAAATGAAAAACATAATAAAAAAAAATCTATATTACTATGTGGTGCATTTTACCTAGTTAAATCGGGATATTCAATATGCTATCATCTATTTGCAACGCTATACGAATTAAACAATGTCTATATCAACCAATCTGTTCCCATCTAATAAAGGTAATTATATTATCAAGACTAAGGTAGATATTGTATACTAAGCATTGGAATACCATCATCGGATGATCAAATAAATAATTGAAATTCAGCGAAAGAACATGTAAATCTCACAGTTCACTTGGAAGACACAAGAGTGACAAACAAAAGGAGAGAGTTTGTGATAGGTATGCCACATGAAACTTCATGTACCATATAGCGTTTTATCTTAGTATCATTAGAGTTGACACTTCCTTATGTGTGAGGAGTAAATCTTGAACTGAAATTCACAAAATTCTTATTAGTGTTCTTGTAAGTTTACTAGTTTGTAATTAGCGGGAGAAATTGATAGTTCAAAGGCCAATCCAACATACTCATTAAGAAGAACATGACTCTTAAAGATGGAATGGCCCTCATTCAGCATTGGATTCTATACGTAATGGAAGGTGTTGTTGTTGAAAAGATCTAATCCTTTTAGTACTACTAAGAGGAGTCCATTGGTGGAGAGGCATTAATCCTTGCATAATGTATACCATCGGGAGGAGAGGATGACATAAGTTTACAAATATTGAGTTTCCCAAGTACATTGATGAGCTGAAATTTAATTATACATCCGTGTATATATATAAAGCTAGGTGATTCATGGAGATGTAAGTGCTGGCACATGAATACAAGGTCATGAGTGATGAGGTGGTGCCATCTTTTACAAACTGAATTGAATCTAAAGAGAGCCTCGTAGGAAAGCCGTGGGAGGATCATGAGTGATAAGATGATGTCACCTCTTGTAAAGAATACAACAAGAAATTTATTATTAAAATTACTCCAATGAACCAAGACCGAATATAGCAAACAATTATATTTATCATAAATAAAAGATATAATCAATAAAAAAATCTATATTACTACGTGGTGCATTTTACCTAGATAAATCAGGATATTTCAACATGCTATCATCTATTTGCAAAGCTACACAAATTAAACAATGTCTATGTCAACCAAATTATTCCCACGTGATAAAGGCAATTATATTATTAAAACTAAGATAGATATTGTATACTAAACGATGGATGAACAAACATGAAAAAGAAGCACTGAAATACCATCATCGGATGATCAAATAAATAATTAAAATACAATGAAAGAACATGTAAATCTCACAATTCCTTCCGAAGAGAGAGAGAGAGAGCCACATGAAACTTCATGTACCATATAGCGTTTTATCTTAGTATCATTAGAGTTGACACTTCCTTATGTGTGAGGAGTAAATCTTGAACTGAAATTCACAAAATTCTTATTAGTGTTCTTGTAAGTTTACTAGTTTGTAATTAGCGGGAGAAATTGATAGTTCAAAGGCCAATCCAACATACTCATTAAGAAGAACATGACTCTTAAAGATGGAATGGCCCTCATTCAGCATTGGATTCTATACGTAATGGAAGGTGTTGTTGTTGAAAAGATCTAATCCTTTTAGTACTACTAAGAGGAGTCCATTGGTGGAGAGGCATTAATCCTTGCATAATGTATACCATCGGGAGGAGAGGATGACATAAGTTTACAAATATTGAGTTTCCCAAGTACATTGATGAGCTGAAATTTAATTATACATCCGTGTATATATATAAAGCTAGGTGATTCATGGAGATGTAAGTGCTGGCACATGAATACAAGGTCATGAGTGATGAGGTGGTGCCATCTTTTACAAACTGAATTGAATCTAAAGAGAGCCTCGTAGGAAAGCCGTGGGAGGATCATGAGTGATAAGATGATGTCACCTCTTGTAAAGAATACAACAAGAAATTTATTATTAAAATTACTCCAATGAACCAAGACCGAATATAGCAAACAATTATATTTATCATAAATAAAAGATATAATCAATAAAAAAATCTATATTACTACGTGGTGCATTTTACCTAGATAAATCAGGATATTTCAACATGCTATCATCTATTTGCAAAGCTACACAAATTAAACAATGTCTATGTCAACCAAATTATTCCCACGTGATAAAGGCAATTATATTATTAAAACTAAGATAGATATTGTATACTAAACGATGGATGAACAAACATGAAAAAGAAGCACTGAAATACCATCATCGGATGATCAAATAAATAATTAAAATACAATGAAAGAACATGTAAATCTCACAATTCCTTCCGAAGAGAGAGAGAGAGAGACAAACAAAAGAAGAGAGTTTGAGACGGGTGTGCCACGTGAAGCATAATAAATATTTTATGAGATCACACTACTGAAGCCCCAATCGTACTAGCTTTAAGATCTGCCATATATCTATTTTTTAGTGTTAGTGGAAGGATGATTATTAAGTTACAAAGGGCGTTTTGAGCCATTCTTTTTGCCATTATCAAGTTCATGGACCCTAATCATGGTTCATGACAATTACACTTCTGCTAAATCATAACATGGTCAAATTATGTAAAAGAATGTTTTATAAATTACTAAACAATTTTAACATTCAATGTTACATTACAATATACAATAAGTTCCTGAAATAATTGACCAAACTATAAGATTGGAAATAACAAGATCATAAAGAGACGACACAACCACATGCGATCAAAAAAAAAATTGAGAATGGTGGGATATAAAGAGAAATAAATTTTATATATGAACAAATACTAGCAGGTCATAATATACAGCAAAATTAAATGGAACCACAATCAAATAAAACATCAAGATATACGTGAAAAATCCCTCCAATGTGAAGGGTAAAAATCATAGGGCAAACTAGAGATAATCCACTATAAGAATAATGAATATACAAATCTCAATCTCTTGCCAAAACCCTAGCAACAATCACAAGAGAATAATTGGGATACAAGGATCATATTATTGTGCACAAAATTTTAAATTCTTCCTAAGTAATCACAATAAGAATCTACTATATATTTGATCTAACATGAGATGAGAACACTGCTAAATGATTGAGAACAGTCTTTCTGCATTGTCCTTATTTTCTTCCCTTTCTTTCTCTTTGGATTTCTGTCTTTTTCTCCTCCTTTTTGTTGCTGTAAAGATCTCCCCTGTTGCCCTCATTCCTGCCCTATTTATGCCTCTTTCTGCCTTTAAGACATAGCCGCCCACACCCTCCTAATATGAATTAGGGTTACGTTAAGTGAGGGATGGGTTGTGGGCTAATAAAGCCTACCATGGGCTGAATGTGGGTTGTCAGCCCAACAACCTCCCCCTTCAGTCGATAAGGGAGGCTGTCTCATGACTCCTCAATATAAAGTCATGCCGATCAGCTGTCGGCATATCTCCTGTCATTCTTTTGGTAAAGTCTTTGTCAACATGTCTGCTCCATTGTCATCTGTGTAAATTTTCTAAAGTTGCAACTGCTTCTCTTCCAATACATTTCGAATCCAGTGGTATTTGACATATATATGCTTTGACTTGGAATTAAACATTGGGTTCTTATACAAATGGATGGCACTTTGGCTATCATAATGTACTACATAATTTTCCTATTTCAGCCCAAATTCTTGTAAGAATTCTTTCATCCATAACATTTCTTTGCATACCTCTATAGCAGTAATATATTTTGCCTCTGTGGTGGAGAGAGCAATACACCTTTGCAATTTAGATTACCATGACACAACTCCCCTTGCAAAAGTAAGTACATAACCTGAAGTGGACTTCCTCGTATCTATATCTCTTGCCATATCTGCATCTATGTAACCTGTCAACACAGGTGGTCCACCTCCAAAGCTTAAACAAACCTTAGAGCTTCCTCTGAGATAACTAAAAATCTACTTCACTGCTACCCAGTGCTCTTTGCTTGAATTTGCAAGAAATCTGTTTGTAACACCCACTACATATGTGATGTCCGGCCTCGTACATACCATCGCGTACATTAAACTTCCAACTATTGAAGTATAAGAAACCTTTTGCATCTTCTCCTTCTCCTCATCACTTAACGGACTCTGTTCTGAGCATAACTTGAAGTGACCTGCAAGAGGAGAACCAACTGGTTTTGCATTGCTCATACTGAATCTTTCCAATACATTCTCGATGTACTTCTCCTGTGACAACCAAATCTTCTTATTTTTCCTATCATGAGAAATCTGCATACCCAGTATTTGCTTTGTTGGCCCTATGTCCTTCATTGCAAAAGACTCACTCAATTCCTTCTTCAACCTGTCAATTTTAGACATATCTTTCCCAAGAATAAGCATGTCATCAACATAAAGTAAGAGAATAATAAAATTCTCACCAAACCATTTGATGTACACACAATGATCTGAAGCCGTTCTTTTATATCCATTTTCTATCATAAATGAAATAAACTTTCTGTACCACTGTCTTGGAGCTTGCTTTAGCCTATACAAGCTCTTTTTCAACTTACAGAAAAAGTTCTTTTTATCTTTGACTTTGAAGCCTTCTAGTTGCTCCATATAAATTTCCTTCTCCAAATCACTATGAAGGAAAGCTGTCTTCACATTTAATTGCTCAACCTCAAAGTCCTGGCTAGCAGCAATACCAAGAGCAACATGAATAGAATACATTTTAACAACAGGAGAAAATATCTCTTCAAAATCAATACATTTCTTTTAACCAAATCCTTTCACAACCAATCTAGCTTTGTACTTTAGTTGAGAACAATATTCTTGAGTCTTCAACCTGAAAACTCACGTGTTCTTCAAGGCCTTCATTTCATTTGGTAGTAGCACCAAATCATAAGTGTGGTTCTTTTAAAGAGCATCCATCTCTTCCTGCATAGCAACTAACCACTTCTTTTTCTGGTCACTTTCAACTGCTTCCTGATAACTCTCTTATTCACCTGCATTAGTAAGCATCACATACTCATCTGTAGAGTATCTTCTGGAAGGTTGACATTGTCTAGAAGATCTTCTTAATTGAGGTTCGGTAGGAAGTTGCTCTCCAACTTCTTCTTGCTCAACATGTCCTACAGGTAGATCAACATCAGGCTCTACACCATCTTCCTACACATCTCCCTGATATACTGGAGGAATAACTATGTCACAATCTGCTAATCCTTCTGCAGAAGTCTTGGCTGGTGCCTTCATCAAATCCTCAAAGGTTTAATCTTCAAAGAAGACTACATCTTTGCTTCTGAACATCTTTTGCTTTTCTGGATCCCAAAGCCTGTAACCAAACTGATCATGTGAGGTCTTTTGCTTGGACCTCTCATTGTCTAGAACATGTTCAAATGCCTGTAGGAAACATTTTTTTCTGACCATACATGCTTTGTAACATCACCATCTAGGGCTGTATATGGTGATAAGTAAAGATCTCCCCTGTTGCCCTCATTCCTGCCCTATTTATGCCTCTTTCTGCCTTTAAGACATAGCCGCCCACACCCTCCTAATATGAATTAGGGTTACGTTAAGTGAGGGATGGGTTGTGGGCTAATAAAGCCTACCATGGGCTGAATGTGGGTTGTCAGCCCAACAACCTCCCCCTTCAGTCGATAAGGGAGGCTGTCTCATGACTCCTCAATATAAAGTCATGCCGATCAGCTGTCGGCATATCTCCTGTCATTCTTTTGGTAAAGTCTTTGTCAACATGTCTGCTCCATTGTCATCTGTGTAAATTTTCTAAAGTTGCAACTGCTTCTCTTCCAATACATTTCGAATCCAGTGGTATTTGACATATATATGCTTTGACTTGGAATTAAACATTGGGTTCTTATACAAATGGATGGCACTTTGGCTATCATAATGTACTACATAATTTTCCTATTTCAGCCCAAATTCTTGTAAGAATTCTTTCATCCATAACATTTCTTTGCATACCTCTATAGCAGTAATATATTTTGCCTCTGTGGTGGAGAGAGCAATACACCTTTGCAATTTAGATTACCATGACACAACTCCCCTTGCAAAAGTAAGTACATAACCTGAAGTGGACTTCCTCGTATCTATATCTCTTGCCATATCTGCATCTATGTAACCTGTCAACACAGGTGGTCCACCTCCAAAGCTTAAACAAACCTTAGAGCTTCCTCTGAGATAACTAAAAATCTACTTCACTGCTACCCAGTGCTCTTTGCTTGAATTTGCAAGAAATCTGTTTGTAACACCCACTACATATGTGATGTCCGGCCTCGTACATACCATCGCGTACATTAAACTTCCAACTATTGAAGTATAAGAAACCTTTTGCATCTTCTCCTTCTCCTCATCACTTAACGGACTCTGTTCTGAGCATAACTTGAAGTGACCTGCAAGAGGAGAACCAACTGGTTTTGCATTGCTCATACTGAATCTTTCCAATACATTCTCGATGTACTTCTCCTGTGACAACCAAATCTTCTTATTTTTCCTATCATGAGAAATCTGCATACCCAGTATTTGCTTTGTTGGCCCTATGTCCTTCATTGCAAAAGACTCACTCAATTCCTTCTTCAACCTGTCAATTTTAGACATATCTTTCCCAAGAATAAGCATGTCATCAACATAAAGTAAGAGAATAATAAAATTCTCACCAAACCATTTGATGTACACACAATGATCTGAAGCCGTTCTTTTATATCCATTTTCTATCATAAATGAAATAAACTTTCTGTACCACTGTCTTGGAGCTTGCTTTAGCCTATACAAGCTCTTTTTCAACTTACAGAAAAAGTTCTTTTTATCTTTGACTTTGAAGCCTTCTAGTTGCTCCATATAAATTTCCTTCTCCAAATCACTATGAAGGAAAGCTGTCTTCACATTTAATTGCTCAACCTCAAAGTCCTGGCTAGCAGCAATACCAAGAGCAACATGAATAGAATACATTTTAACAACAGGAGAAAATATCTCTTCAAAATCAATACATTTCTTTTAACCAAATCCTTTCACAACCAATCTAGCTTTGTACTTTAGTTGAGAACAATATTCTTGAGTCTTCAACCTGAAAACTCACGTGTTCTTCAAGGCCTTCATTTCATTTGGTAGTAGCACCAAATCATAAGTGTGGTTCTTTTAAAGAGCATCCATCTCTTCCTGCATAGCAACTAACCACTTCTTTTTCTGGTCACTTTCAACTGCTTCCTGATAACTCTCTTATTCACCTGCATTAGTAAGCATCACATACTCATCTGTAGAGTATCTTCTGGAAGGTTGACATTGTCTAGAAGATCTTCTTAATTGAGGTTCGGTAGGAAGTTGCTCTCCAACTTCTTCTTGCTCAACATGTCCTACAGGTAGATCAACATCAGGCTCTACACCATCTTCCTACACATCTCCCTGATATACTGGAGGAATAACTATGTCACAATCTGCTAATCCTTCTGCAGAAGTCTTGGCTGGTGCCTTCATCAAATCCTCAAAGGTTTAATCTTCAAAGAAGACTACATCTTTGCTTCTGAACATCTTTTGCTTTTCTGGATCCCAAAGCCTGTAACCAAACTGATCATGTGAGGTCTTTTGCTTGGACCTCTCATTGTCTAGAACATGTTCAAATGCCTGTAGGAAACATTTTTTTCTGACCATACATGCTTTGTAACATCACCATCTAGGGCTGTATATGGTGATAAGTTGATCACATCAATTATAGTTCTCAAAGCCTCATCCCAAAACCTTTTTGGTAGCTTGGCCTGTGAAAGCATACATCTGATCTTTTCCATGATGGTGTGGTTCATCCTCTCTACAATTGCATTATGTTGAGGTGTACCAGGAATTGTCATCTCATGTTGGATCACATGTGACCTACAATAATCATTAAATAACCCTGGCATGAAATTCTTTAAAGACATTAATAACTTGATCTTTGGTCTTCAAAGCATAGGCCCAAACTTTCCTAAAAAATCATCTATAAAAGTGACAAAATAAAGTGCACCACTTATACCAGAAACATCAACAGATCCACCAGGAGTTTTTGTCCTCAAAGGACCACATACATATATATAAACATGGTCTAAGGCATGCATTTTTCTAAACAAAGTAGGACTAGCAAATGAAACTTTGTATTGTTTATCAGTCAAACAATCAATACAAGGGTTCAAATGTATACCTTTGAGATATGGTAATACCTCTCTCTTGGAAAGAGCTTGCAGCTCCTCGCTCATGTGTCCCAATCGCCTATGCCACAACTCCATGCTAAAGTCTTTTTATATAGCATTTAACTACTCACCATAAGCTTTAGCCTACAACCTATACAAAGTATGATATTTCTTTTCACTAGCCACAATAAGAGAATCCTTACTGAGCTTCCATTGCCCTCTATGAAATCTGCTATCATAGTCTTCACCACCTAGTCTTCCAATTGAAATTAAATTCAGCCTCAAGTTAACTACATGCCTCACATCCTTAAGGACTAACTTACAGCTAAGGTTGGTCTTTAAATGGATATCACCTATGCCAATGATGTTTGTCGTGCCATAATTGCCTATCTTGACAACACCAAAATTTTCAGACCTGTATGTAGCAAAAAACTCCCTCCGTGGTGTAGCATGATAAGAAGTACCTGTGTTAATCACCCACTCAAGATCCTGACACACACAAGAAAAAATATCATCAGAAGGAGACAAAATCAAATAATCACCACCCTGTAGTGTAGTTGTGATATTATCTTTTGACTCTGTAGACTCCACTTCTTTTCCCTTTTTCTTGTTCTTCTTAGGTTGCTTACATTGATTCTTGTAATGTCATTTCTCACCACAGTTATAGCAAACAATATCTATCCTTGATCTTGACTTGCTTCTACCTATGCATTAACTATTTCTAGACTTTGACCTTCTTATGTTCTCTGAGATAAGTGCCTGTGAATCATTCTGAGATATTGCTGAATTCTTTCTTTTCAACTCCTCATTCAACAAACTACTTGTTACTTGACTCATTGTGACAACACCATAGTGCAGAATTACTAAGGGAAACCACCAGTGTCTCCTAGCTTTTTGGCAATGAACTAAGAAGTAACAATGCTTGTAACTCATCATCAAGAGACATTTTCATAAAGGATAACTGGTTAGTGATACTCTATATTTCATTCAAATGCTTAGCAATAGAAGCACCTTCCCTATATTTTAGGTTCACAAGTTTTCTGATAAAAAAAGCTTTGTTGCTAGTTGTTTTTCTTTCATAAAGACCTTCCAATTTTTTCCAAAGAGAATATGCAAAACTTTTAGTAGAAACATAGTGAAAGACACTATCATCAAGCCACTGTCGAATAAACCCAACTATTTTTCGATCTAACCTCTTCCACTCATCATCTGTCATAGTTGTGGGTTTTGCATTATCCCCCTACAAAGGTCTATACAAATCTTTGCAATACAAGAGATCTTTCATTCTTGGTTTCCATATCATCCAATTGTTTCCATTTAAACTAATCATGCAAGAAACACTATTGGCCTCCATGTTCTAATACAAAAGATTAAATCACCACAACCCTGCTCTAATACCAGTTGATGGGATATAAAGAGAAATAAACTTTGTATATGAACAAATACTAGCAGGTCATAACATGCAACGGAATTAAATGGAACCACAATCAAATAGAACACCAAGATATACATGGAAAACCCCTCCAATGTGAAGGGTAAAAACCACGAGGCAAACTAGAGATAATCCACTATAAGAATAATGAATATATAAATCTCAATCTCTTGCCAAAACCCTAGCAACAATCATAAGAGAATAACTAGGATATAAGGATCACGTCACTATGCACAAAATTCTAAATTCTCCCTAATTCTCTGCAAGTAATCACAGTAAAAATTTACTGTAGATTTGATCTAACTTGAAATGAGAACACTGCTAGATGATTGAGAACAATTTATCTACGTTGTCCTTGTTTTCTTCCCTTTCTTTCTCCTTGGATTTCTATCTTTTTCTCCTCCTTTTTGCTATTGCAAAGATCTCTCCTATTGCCCTCATTCCTACCATATTTATGCCTCTTTTTGTCTTTAAAACGCAGCCACCCACACCCCCCTAATATGAATTAGGATTATATTAAGTGAGGTGGTGGGCTGTGGGCTGATAAAACCCACTATGAGTTGAATGTGGGCTGTCAGCCCAACATGAGAGTTCAAAATTTTAGTCTGAAATATTTACTAGTACATTCTTATCAATTGAATACCTTTACAAAGTCCCTATTTCATCGTGGGAATAAATTGCTCAATCAATGTTTTACTTTATCCTATCTTTAATTTTATCCAACATTGTGATGTTAATTCTTATGTAAATCAAATGGAGAGTTATAATTGTGAAAGAATATGACATCACAATGCAACTATAGGAAAATAATTTATTTTTAAAAAATTCTTCATTAATCGTTAATGAAAATCCATCAAGATTTCATCTTAAATTATTAGAATAAAATTAAAAGTACACATTAAGAAAAAATAATAAATTAAATGATAAGATTTAAGAAATAAACCATCGATGCCTAAACATAGCTTTAAGGCAAAATCCCATCCCGACACATGAAAATCAGTGAAGAATTATAACCAGAGATTCAACTAATATCATTCCTCCTGCAAGTGTGATCATTTGATTAAGCTTTTGTTAATGGAGAGTTATAATTGTGAAAGAATATGACATCACAATGCAACTATAGGAAAATAATTTATTTTTAAAAAATTCTTCATTAATCGTTAATCAAAATCCATCAAGATTTCATCTTAAATTATTAGAATAAAATTAAAAGTACACATTAAGAAAAAATAATAAATTAAATGATAAGATTTAAGAAATAAACCATCGATGCCTAAACATAGCTTTAAGGCAAAATCCCATCCCGACACATGAAAATCAGTGAAGAATTATAACCAGAGATTCAACTAATATCATTCCTCCTGCTGCATGTTAAACTTTAGCATGCAAGTGGTCATTGATCAGGTGGAGCACAATGTCCACATCCAGTATAAACCTGCGAGAACTAGACATGATTGAGATACTTGAAATGCAGTAGAGATGTCCAGGTAAATTTGACCCGAGCTTGTAAATGGCTGTGGCAGAGACAGGCCACACCTAATCTCTGAACAGGTAAACAATTGGCCAACGGAGACGAGCAATAAACAGCACCTCTGCAAGCACACCTAACGCATTAAAGAATGTCCTCAAACTCAGATATCCGCGGTATAAATGTCGCATGGAATAACAAGTTGTGGAGTTGTGTTAATAAGCTCTGCTGCTGCATTATTTAATCCTATATACCAATCAAGGTTGACCAAATCAAAAGGTTCATAAAGCCACTATATATATATATATATATATATATATATAAGAAAGGAAAAAAATCCCATCCAGATTCTACTTATAAAGAGGCCTTCAGAAAATTTCATGTAAAGTATAGTTATAAATGACACCTCCAAAATAGTTCTCACGCCAAAAATGTCATTAGCTTACATATGCTAAGACAAAAAGAAAAGAAAGAGTATCGGTTGAGTAACGATATAAACCATACTCCAAACGTGTAAAAGCTAAAGATGGATCGATAATATGATAAAATTAAGCATACATTTAATAATGATAATGCCAAGTACGAGTGTTAGTTATGAACGACGAAGTCGATCCAAACGAACCCACATCAAACATGCAGGGACGCTTCATGAGCTGACGTGAGGAAATTTAGTGGCAAGACAGTTTGACGTTGATTAGATTGCGATGCTTCGTGGCCCGACATGAGCAGGTCAAGGTGGGGCGACTCATGGCATCACATGTCCATGTCGAGTAGTTGGCAACGTTCTACTTCAATGCATATAGTGATTTCATCGCCTACTGATGATAGCTATAGCAATTAAATATGAATGATCTAATTTGCTTCGGTTTCTGAACCATGATTCTGAAATGGTAAGGAGAAAGCCAAGGATTCTTTGGCCTCACGCCAACATCGGGTCCTGCTATATGAGAACTCGAGCACCATTGATTTCCATGTCAGGTCAAAAGCATGTGCAAGTCAGTGTCGGACTTTGAGATCGAGTGGATTGCTGGGTCGATTGTCTTAATCTCCCGACGTGTGTCCTCTTTCCACCTTAGTCGGTCTGTCAAGTTCAGCATCATGCCAAGAGTGCAGTACTGCTCCTTTGGGGCTAGCGTCCTTGGGCAACAACCGTGCAGTACTGCTTTTGAAGGACTTCAAATGAGCCAAGTCCACTTAAGCATCATGCCAAGAGTGTAGGTACTGCTCCTAGTTACACTATCCGCTCCCATCAGACAGCCAAAATATTTCATATGACAATCTTTAAGAGAGTTGATGAATTAGTACCAATGTAAATTTGATCATCTTTGAAATTTAATTGAAAGAAGATCAAACAAGCATAAGAGAATTGTACAATATCTTAAAGAATTGATAATAATGCTTAATTATTTTATATTGTAATCTAAAAAATAGATAGATGATCATAAAAAGTACAAGATCTTAAGAGGGCAGTGTATGCATTTCCTAAACTCAACCAAGAGATACACACCCAACCAAGAAATATATACTAAATAAATGGATACATGACCTGCAAACCATAAGGTCAACCAAGAGATATATATATACTAAATCAAACAGTTTAGTTATGAGCATCTCCTATGAAAACCATCTTGCTCATTTGTTTTTGTCCATGATGCCATTTGAGAGCAGGTACGATCTCATTCACCTCTCTTCGGATATGCCAAAAAATACATGATATGTGGAACTAGTTGAGTCCATATTCGAACATGATTGACCACAATTTCCTTGGTGTCATGGGAGATTGAAAGAGGACGCATCATCTTTTCAAGCCATTGGAAGAATAAGTAGTGCACTCCGAACCTTTTTTTTTTTTTCTTCTTCTTCTTCTTCTTTTTGATGTTGGCTATGATGACGAATAGGATGCTGCTATCTCGTAGTGGTTTGAGACACTCTCAACTGGTGAATCATTGGTGGATCAAGAACTTACCACACATGAGACTAAAGTTGAAACTGCCCATGTTTTTGGTTAGCATTTGATCGTGATTTCAAGCTTTTGAACATCTGTTGCATTAGATTTTATATAACAGCGAATGTGATGCTGGGCTAGAGCTAGGTTTCAAAGTCCTCTTTTATTCAGAGGGCGGGCCTTACTCTAATCGTAAGGTGTTTTTTTTTGTAATTTGGGTGATTCAGATTAAGTCACGAAAATAATTTTTTATATTTAGATATAAGATTGCATACTTAAGTTTGACGAGAGAAAAATATAAGATTTATAATATTATTTTTTGGAAGGTACATAAATGACGGTGATATTATAATTTATAATTTTGTTCTGAGTGGAAAAGAAAATTCGATCGTTTGAATCAAGTCACTAATGTGTTAGAAAAAGAAATGAGAAAGAAAAAAAGCAAAGCATGGTGCATGTATATTTTGATAACAATACCTCGATAAAGTAAGTAATTTCTTGTTGGCTAAAATCATCTAAAAATAAGAAGAAGAAAAAAACTCTAGGGGCATAAAATTAAACTTAGCTCACATCAACGGAGAGATCATGGCATTAGTCATCCCAGTTGAGCTTATTATTGAATGGTAGGCAATTGCTTTCTGACAGTGGAATTGGTGTCAGCTTCTTGTGGTGGGTGATCAAAAGAAGGGCGAGCATAGAGATTTATAATAGCTTTTTAGTCGTGAGCTTCCCCAGTTAAAAGATGCCACCCACAGCCTCAGATATATCACCATCTGCTGGCTGCGGTTCATCATTCTTCACGTCTTCTCTCTCTCTCTCTCTCTCTCTCTCTCTCTCTCTCTCTCTCTCTCTCTCATATTATCCTATGTGACGCACATCACACACTATTCCTTCGTGAATTGCAAGGAAATGGTACCAAAAAGCTTGTGTGTCGCTCGACAGAAGCTTCACTTTTTCTTGCACAAATTTACACCTGTCGCTTAGTTCCTATTTTACTGGATAGCTTGATCAACACACCTTCTTTTAAACCTCCAAAAGCTTTCACTAGACTTCACTAACTAATAATCTAATGAATAGGTAATTTAGTACTAACTCTCCACCAACTCAGTGGAAATTCTTTTTCTATGTAATCCCATTAACGTTCATAATTTTATTGTCGTTGATGAACTGATATCGCACAAAGGTTATCTTTGTGTCAGAGAAGAGATATCAAGATTGAGAAGAGAGGAAGGAATGTGAGCAAACTCGGTATGGCAGACAAATAGATGAAACACCTATGACATGTTTGGAACCGTATTGCCTAATATTTATTGATGCTTGAATCTTGATGTGATCCAATATGAGGAGGAGCATGTTAAATCAATGTCTTCAAAATCCATATGTACATGGAAACCCTCCCTTCCAATTTGAAGTCTTTTTGTCTGTTTGAAGAAAAAGAAAGTGTTCAACGTTTTTATGCTCCAAGAGATTTTTCATTAGCACTAAGCTTTTCTTTCGACCGTCTAATGATTCATGGTGGCTAACAATGGTGTGATAATTGAAGGTGACGATTTTTCCTCTCCAAGACATTTTTCACTACCTGTAATGTCTCAACTTCAAGATTAAATAGGTTCTTCCGTGATGAGATTCTAGGATTCATCTTTGGTGTCAATCAAAAAGTTGAGTCTTTGATGGTTTCTTACACACAGCCATGCCAAAGGTTGTGGTAGCAAGGATTTGCAGATGTCCATGCGATTTATATTGTCACATGCATTTTGGTGCTCAATAATTATGACTTGCTGGTTCGGACAATTCACAGTGAAAATTATTGTTCTTTTCTTCAATCAATCATAGTTGTTTTTTCTTCAGTCAACCATCGTTTATCCAATTGTTTGATGGTAGCTCAGTCCCTTATAAGCTTCTTGTTCTTTTTTGTATTTTATCTTTAGAAAAATGAGAAACAAAATATCAATGTTTTTTTTTTTAAGGAACAAATATTATTCTCCAAAAATTAATTAAAGTAAAAACAAAAAAAATACAAAATGCAACAATGTATGAGTATTTTTGACATCCAAAAGTGCTAATAGGTGTTTGGTGGAAGGAATTGAAATAAATTAGATGGATTAATAATCCTATTCTTTTGAAGTAAAATAAGATACAAATTGTATCATACTTATTCAAAAATCAGATGCATTAAGATATTTATACTTTCAAAGTTTAAAAATTATTATTTCCCCTCCTCAAATTAATATAGCATGTATATCCCTCCAAATACTTGGCCATATGTTCCTTAAAATATTTATATTGAAATCCCTTCATGCTAATTGCCATCAAGTATGATTACCAATGAGTTTTAAAAATATAAAAAAATATGAAGGATAAATAAATTTACTGATTTGTAGGAGCATACATATACGCGATATCATAAGGAGTTTTAATGTTATTCTGCTAATAATCAACCAACGATAATAACCTTTGTGTAAGATTTTAAATGGTTTCATGGGAATATATGGTAAAATAATATTTAGACGGGTAATTTGATCTGGACGTTTAAGTTCATCGCAATGATGTTTTATAAATAACAACTCCAAATGGCATCCCATGCAATTTTCTATTTATATTAATTATCTCGCATAATTTTTCATCATATTAACTATACCAACTAATTAGTTAACAGTTCAGATATTTTTCCCATGTTTATGTTCATGTTCATCATCACCAACATATTCTAGAAAAAAGGCAGCCATTTTTATCTTGACATATCGATATTGTGGAGTAAAACTACAAGAACTCTCCAACAAGCACACTGAAAGGAATTTTGGAAATTAATGCAACGCCTAGTTAATCTTCCATACCAACACAAACTAAGTTGACATGAGCAAATTGCACCAAGTCCAAAACATTAACATGAGGTGATCCTAACAGGTACTTACTTGATGATATCTTATTGGCGTAAAATTGAGTTAGGTACTTGCTTGATCTATTTTGATATCTTATTGGTGTAAAAATGAAGACCAATGATTGCATAAAATGGCACCTCATATCATATGCCTACTCAAGATTCATGCTCTCTCTCAAGAGTCCTCAATATTCATCCGATTCTGATGCCCACTTCATGTGCTTGTGCAACTCATCTTTTATGACAATTTTTTGTTGAATGAGGAAGTATTTTAGTAGATCTGTAGAAAGTATAATGAATTGATAGTATAAAACAATTCAAAAAGTATATATTAGTATAGAACAGTTCAAAAAACACAAAAAAAAAAAAAAGTGGAGAAACAATTCCATCACTGAAATCCTCTCATTCATACAATCTAGTCCTTTGTCCTTTGTAACCTTTTCTTGGAGACAATGGGACAGTAGGCAGTCAACTCAACTTGCAAATGCCAGTTACAGGTCATATAGTACTATAACGAGAGAAACCATTGTTTAGCTTGGTGATGCTTGCCTCAAGGACTTGAATTGACAACACCAATAAGCAATTTAAGCTCTTACGACAGAAGTAGAGGAAGAAAAAGGAAAGGCAAGCTAACATGTAATTCTCACGAGTGATATTTTCCATCTCTAATATCCCTCCTCTCTCTCTCTTTTATCTGAACATGTGTGTGTCCACTATTCGTTTTCTCTTCACATTTTGGAAAGACAGAAGCACATGATATAGCATGAAAGGACATCTTACATATTGTCTCACGTACTGTTTGTACAAATAATTTAAGACCCCCTACATTTAATTGCGATAGCTCAAGACTGCCTAACAAGTGATACTAGAATACGGGCAACTACTAGATGAAAGGCAGCGGCACTACAGCTTCCACCATATGATCAAAAGATACATAGGTGTCGAAGCTTGAACCGCAACCTTTGCTTGACAGAGTGCAGAAGAAAGGGAGCAGCTTCAAGAACAAGAAAAAACTCGAGGCAGAAACATGAGATTTCTTACCCACTGACACAACGCCATCATCATCCTCAGACCTAGCTAATACCTCCTCGATGTTGAAGGATTGTTCCTATCCATGTCATCGAACAACGTCTGACCATCTCCGGTGCCGAAGTTGCCACTCCTGGTATTCTGACCATTGCTTGCAGATCGATCACCTTCGACCTCACGATACTTGTGCAAGTACCGCCTCATCGGCTCCGCATAGTCGTCGAAGCCAAGCGTGCCGAGCGCCCAGCAGATGTCGTCCCCGTTCACCGTCTTGCGCTTCTCCTTGTGGCACCGGTCGGAGGCCTCGGCCGTGACGAAGCTGATGAACTCCGACACGCACTCCTGCATCGTCTCCTTGGCTTCCTTTGAGATCTTCGCGTTGGGGGGCAGCATCTGCTTCATGATCCTTCCCACGTTGGCAATCGGCAGCAACCTGTCTTGCTCCTTGATGCCGCCATCACCTGAGCCCGCTCCCGTGGACGTCCCCAACGCATGCCCTTCTGCTTCTTGGCTATTCCCCGAGCTATCGGCCATCAACCCCTTGGGAGCACAGACACGTTGCACCTGCGGCCTCCTATATAGATCAAAGAATATAGTCTGTATTTGTAAGCATGAAGAGAGTACATAAGTTGGAGCTCTCTCAAAGATTCATGTGTTGGCTTCTTCTGTAGACGGGGGGGGCAGATCCATGTCTTCCGGGAAGATGACGCTTTGACGAGACTCGCACGTGTTGAAGCGGAGATTCTAGACGGCAAGCATGCTTCCAAAGCGAATGGGTGAGGGATCATATGATGAAAAGCTTGCGCTCCACGGTGTCTGCATCAGTTTAGGTTGAAAGGTCCCCCTTTTATCTTGACTCCTTTGACAGCATTGAAACTTGTACCACAGTGTTAGATCACGAGTGCCTATGCACGGATCCAGCCTTGTCAATGCAAACTCCATTCTTCATTCGAGCCTCCAAATCACAAAGATCAGACCTGCATGAGACCAGTTCTACTGTCGGTGCAAACCAATCCATGTCTTATACGTTATTTATGAGTTATTAAGCTTTTGGCACAAGTGATATATCATGATGATATCTGACTTTAACGAGTTCTTCCTTTTCTTTTTTTCCTTTCCATCGTCTATCATTAATATTTGATCATCTTATCTGAATATAATTTCTTGCATCCAATCTATCATCGTGGTGCGTCTGTCACCACTGCTCGGTCCGGTAGCCTCTCTTCACTAAATAGTGTCTTAGTAAATATAATCAAAGATGCAGCGAATTGATGGTGATCTATGTAAACCGATTCTGTATAGTAGATCCCGACTATTTATGATCGACTAAATGAATCTTTTCTCTAAATTAAAATTTATTTATCATATATATATATATATTTAAAATAATAATAATATTAATAAAGTCTTCTTCTTTAATTTCTTTTGACACCATCAATCTTAATCAAATCACTTCAATTCCTTAATTGATGGCATAAGTTCCCCAATATTAGGCCCACCTATATACGTAAAGATAAATAGCAGCAGCCTAGGGGCTTCAATTTAACCTCGTGCACACAAGCAAAACGAGACTTACATGCTTCATGGTTCATCACAGCTATAAAGACCAATGACTATGTGTCCTACGCAAAAGACACCTGGATGGATATGGTTAGCGAAAGGAAGTAAAAAGTGACAACCACTTAGAGAGCAAGTGAAGTCATCCATATCCATTTCAAACTTAATAATTGCTCTTTAGGAATTTGAACAAAGGATCTCCAATCGATGGAGTGGTTGGTTAAACTCCCCCTGTCAAAAATATTGCTTCATGATACACGCATCCTGTCCACCTTTCAGCTGTCCATTTTAAATGACTCCAATCTCTCTTTCAACAAACACTTTACATTATTATTATTATTTTTATTTTTATTTTTTGTTGGTATTGGATCTTACGTTTATTAGAGAATGAGTGAGATAATGATAACCAAATTAAAAGGAAAGCTCAAGTCTGGAAACTTCTTCAGGCAGGTCTGTTAATGACAGTGCTTAAATATGTCGGTATACTATATATCAATTTATCAAAAATTAAAAATTTGAGGATTCCTAATCTCACCTAAAATGTTCTAAATGTTCTTAGGATAAGGGTTACGAGTTCGAATCTTACCTTCCTCTCCTGCCATTTGTAAAATAATAATAATAATAATAAGATAAGAATATATATCGTTATCATACGAGTTTAAGATAGATGGATTAGTTATTTAAATTTGAATATCTTATCTTATAGATAAAGTTTAGTTTTTCAAAACTCTTCTGGTAAATCTTATTATTATTTTTCTCATTCTTCTTTCTGGTTGTCGATTAATTCTATATTAAAGACCATCATCAAATGAAATTGAGTAGCACCATTTCCCAGTATAAATACTTAGTATTTTGTACACTATCGATCATATTGAGCTCCAAATAAGCAAAAAAAAAAAAAAAAAAAAAAAAATCGATATTTGGGAAACCAAATCCAATTAGGTTTCTTAAAGATTTTTTCTCCAGAAGAAGAAGAAGAAGAAGTAGTAGAAGAAGAAAAAAGAAGAATTTTGCCTCTTCAGAAAATCAAGCTTTATACAAGATTTCTAAAATCTCTCAAAAATTTCAGTTTTTGAACGGTGAACTATATATCTGGAGAAACTTAGTGTAATTAAAATGAGCTTCGATGTATAAATATTTCAAATATGATTTATTATTCCTCAGCTGCATGTATTTGTACTTTCTTTCACAAAAATTGCTCGCCTCAATTAATAAAAATCTTTTCTTAAACCTGATTGCCATTTATGAGAGGCGTATAAGCTAAAAATGATATGCGAACCATTCTGTAAGTTAGCAAAAACATATTTATTTTTTGTATTAATATTTTTTTAGTGATAAATAATAAAAACATAATTTAAGTTCAGGATCTTATGATAAACTATGATTAATAATTTTTTTTAACTATAGCAATTTATAACGGAAGAGGAACATGAGAATTCATAGACATAATAGTAATTGTGCAGTTTGATGAGAAAATAGATCCTTAATTAGGATGATAATGTGGCATTGAAAAAAAAGATATTTATGCTTAAGCATGGAAATAGAAGTCATCAATCAGCGAAAATGACTTGCTGCGTGCTTCTTTATGTGATGTAATTCTCTTTTAGCTATGAAGTTATACTTCACGAAAATGATGCTTGCTTTTTTTTTTTTTTAATACCATAATGTATACTGATATATGGGGCTAATTATATATTAGCTCTTGTATTTGGACTTTCTTAAATCATGTACTTAAAAAATTTATATTGGGAGTCTCATGGTTATAAAAGTTAAATATTTCATCCCATTTTTCCTAATATTATTGGTTTTTATTGATGGATGACACAACATGATGGATGAGACCGATGAGCGAAAGATAATTTCAATGGCAATGGAGCGGCTACTTCTATAGCGATAGTCGCCCTGTCAGTGTTACTATCACGATTGTTGTGACATCGAAGCCTCTTAATAAGGGTCTTGGGCACTCATTTGTAGGCAATTGCTATCCTGAAAGCGATGGAGCAAAGAAATGGAGCGAAGAAAGTAATAGGAGTGCTTGTCCTCTTTGGGGAAATGAGGAGGCTCGGAGGATGCATCGGAGACCATGGATAGGTCCTGCTCCTCTTCTTCAAAGGAACCACCTTTGCCGTAGACAAGAGGCTGAGAGCACTCACCGAAAGATTGGTCTAAGTAGTTGGTCCAACTAGATGGCATTTGCTGTCGCAATCTAAGCTTATTATTAGAAAAGAGATAGAAAAGAAATTACTGAAGAAGCTTAATTGTATTCACATGTCCCTCTCATATTTATACAAGTTAGGAGGGAGGATTTCCCTCAACAGAGTAAGAGATATCCTCATATAGCTGAGGAAATCTTATCTGCTATCATGCCCCCGCAAGATGGTGCTCCTATCAAGGACGCCAATCTTGGACCAATATAATGCAAAAAGGTGACGAGCGAGAGGCTTCGTGAGTGAGTCGGCTAATTGATCAGCCGAATGGACATGAGAAACTCGTAGTTGATGGCGGACAACTTGATCTCGCACAAAATGGAAGTCGATAGCAATATGTTTCATGCGGGAGTGAAACACCGGATTAGCGCACAGATAGGTAGCTCCGACATTGTCACAATATATTATAGGAGTAGAGTTGATGTTGAGTTCTTTGAGCAGATTTGTGACCCAATTGAATTCTGTAGTGGCAATGGCGATGGCACGGTATTCAGCTTTAGTTGTAAACTGTGCGACTGTCTTTTGCTTCTTAGAACTCCAACTGATTGGATTAGCACCAAGGAAGACAATATACCTCGATGTGGATGTTCGATCATTAAAGTTGCCTACCCAATCTGCATCGGTAAAGGTATGAAGCTGAAGTGGAGAGTATTTATAAAGAAATACACCATGATTGAGAGTCCCCTTAAGATATCGTATGACTCGTTTGACCTCAGACCAATGCATAGTAGACGACCTCTGCATAAATTATGATAATTTGTTAACTACAAATGAGATGTCAAGACAGGTGAGAGCTAAGTACTATAGGGAACCAATGACTTGTCAGTATTGAGTGGGTTTCGTAGCAGGACTTCTATCAGATAATTTGAGAGAGCCACTAGTAGATAGAGGAGTTGTAACCATATTTGCGTCCTGCATGTTTGTTTTGGATAATAAATCTTGAATGTACTTTCTTTATGACAAAAAAAGACCAGAAGATGTGAATGTAGCCTCTACACCCAGAAAGTAGTTCAGGAGTCATAGATCTTTGAGCGAGAATCGATCTGTCAATTGTTTGATGAATGGTTGGATTTCTACGGGGTTGTTGCCTGTGACAATAATGTCATCCACATAAACCAGAATATATATTGTGTCGCTATAGTGTTGTCTCAAAAATAACGAGGAATCAAATTTGGAGTTGAGAAAGCCAACTGAAGTCAGAAAAGAGCCAAGTTCAGTGTACCAAGCTCTTGGAGTCTAACGAAGTCCATAAATAGCTTTTCGAAGTTTGCAGACATGCCTTGGATACTGAGGATGAGTGAAACCAGGAGGTTGTTGCATAAAAACATCTTCAGTTAGAGTCCCTTATAAAAAGGCATTATTAACATCCAATTGGCGTAATTGCCAACCCTTAGTGGTGGCGAGACTAAGGATAAGTCTGATTGTAGTGGGCTTAACAACGGGACTAAATGTCTCAATAAAATCAACTCCAGATCTTTGATGAAAGTCTTTGGCGATGAGACGTGCCTTATATCGGGCAATAGAGCCATCGGGGTTCCGCTTAACTCGAAAAACCCACTTACACCCGATTATGTTTTGTGTATGATGAAAAGGTACTAGATCCCATGTTGAGTTATGAAGGAGGGCATTATATTCCTCACACATGACGGTACGCCAATGCGGATATTTTTGGGCTTGAGTGAAGGTGGTGGATTCAACGGTGGTGGATGAGGAATCCACAATAGCATGAAGATCAAGGACCTAACGCGGTTTGAAAATACAACTCTTAGAGCGTATGGTCATAGGATGGTTAGAGACTACGAGACCGTGAGGCTGTGTTGTTGGAAAAAGTGGTTGAGAGTCATTGACATAGGCCGGGTTAGGTGGAGGTACGTCAGGGTCACTTGGCCGAGAAGGAGGTAAAGATAACGATTGTGATCCTGAACCAAGTACCCTAATAGTCGGAGAAGAGAGAGTGGAGTAGGAATAGGCAATTGCTGAATCGGAGGAGTGGAATAGTATGGATCATGAGAGGAGGAACTGGACGATGTCATGGGAGGCTCATCTGGTTGGATCGGAGGTATACCCCAATGAGAAATGGTTAATGAGGTGGTCTGCATGGTAGGAGAGGTATGGTTGTGAAAAGGAAAGATAGACTCAACAAAAATAACATGACGCGATATAAAAATTTTGTGAGTGTGGAGATTATAGTAGTAGAAAGCATTATGTTTAAGAGAGTAACCTATAAAAATACAAGGATTAGATCGTGATGTTAACTTGTGAGAGGTATAGGGACGCAACCATGGATAACGTAGACAACAAAATACTCTGAGTTTACGAAGGTTTGGGAGTTTGTGAAATAGTGAGTCAAAGGGGGATTGGTATTGTAGGACTAGCGTAGGCATTCTATTAATAAGGTAGACGACAGTTTGAAAGGTTGCCATCCAAAAGTTTGAAAGCATGGAAGCCTGATGGAGAAGTGTGAGCCCAGTTTCTACTATATGCCGATGTTTGCATTCGGTGGAGCCAACAAGTTGAGGAGTATGCGGGGGAGACTTGAGGTGTTGGATACCACAAGCTAAGAGATAGGACACCAGGGCTTGATATTCACTGCCACCATCAGAGTAAACCATTTTGATGATAGACTGAAAGTGGTTTTCGACTAACTTCTCGTAAAGTGGCAGCTCCAATACTCGTCCACCTTGGCATCCTGCCCCTTCAAGCCACCAACGATGGATCGTCTGCCAGCTATGTGATAAAATCGAACACTCCGTTAAAGTTTATCGGTCTCGACCCTGCCTTCCTACTCTAATACCATGTTAGAAAAGAGATAGAAAAGAAATTACTGAAGAAGCTTGATTGTATTCATATGTCCCTCTCCTATTTATACAAGTTAGGAGGGAGGATTTTCCTCAACAAATTAGAGGATTTCTCTCAACAGAGTAAGAGATATCCTCATATAGTTGACGAAATCTTATCTGCTATCACTTATATCTTCCTCCTCTATTATGAATCAAAATAGGAGAATACTCTTCTCATTCCATTCCCTTTGTCGATAGGCAAAGGACTGCCTGTTGACAACAAAGTGCCCAAGGCCCTCGTCGATTGGCTCTGATACCATAGCGATAGTGATGTCGACGGGATGATCATCATCATAGAAGCAACGACACATCACCGTTGAAATTATATTTTTGTTCTTTAATTTTATGTCGGTCCTACACATGATATCATGTGTTGTGCTGTGTCTTTTGTTAATGTGACTATGACTAATAGGAAAAACAAACTAAATTATTTTATTTTTATTATTATAAAAATTTTAATATAATATTTTTTTAAGTATAGAGATTATGATATTACAATGATTTAAGTATAAAAAGTAATATATAATTAGCATAGAATATGTGCAATCTTCATGTGCACCCTTGACATAGCATCCACCTATGGTAAAGAATTATAATGAATTTTCAAGATTTCTGACTCATAATGAAAATGAATTGGTACTTCATACATATGCCATAAACCACTAACAAGAGAATATATGCCGGAGATGATAAGCCACAAAGTTACTTTTAGCATATATGTATCATTCAACTTATTCTAATAATAACAGTTTGGGATTGATGGCTAAGTTCAACAAGCTGAGGTCTTGTTATTCTCCACTAAGAAAAGATGAGTCACTCTTAGAGAAAATGTTCCTACTCTATGGTGATTGTCGTGGCAGCCAAGCGAATTGGGACCAGAACTTGTGGATGCAGAAGAGACATATCAATCGAAATGATTGTCGTGAGTGCACATGTAGGGTAGATGCGATGTGGTCCATCTAGGCCAATAAAACAAATTAGGCAAAACTCCAAAGGTCATGGAAAAGCGAACAAAGGCAACACAGAAGACAGACATCTGGTCTTGCTCTCAGACTATGTTGGACGATGGTGTGCCACTAAAGCCCTCATGTCTCCTGGACTTCCATCAGTATAGGTAAACTATAGCATGCAAACTGGCCATTGACCAACCTCTTGTGGACTGCAAGCACCAGAAATCACTAGAAAACCTTGGTTAGGAACCTGTAGATCTCGAGATGCCTTCCAATCCCTCGTGCATTGATCTGCATCATGCATTCCCAAAGTTTGCTGATTAAAAACATTTTGAATTTGCTTCTTTGCTAAATCATCTAGTCCTTTAATTGTCTGAAACATTGATTTTCTTTTTTTTAATAGATGCCTAAAAAGATGTAAAAATAATAATAATAATAATAATAAATTATTTAAAAATAAAGGATGATTGAAATATCTTGTACTTCCGCAGGTGTCGTAAGTGGATCACCACACAAGATATAATCTTGCTTGATTGATATATTTCTAAAGATAATTTTTTTATAATCAATATTAGTAGTATTCAAGTCTTATCTATATTGAATTATAACTAATATGTCAATAGAAGTATAAATTATATATATATATATATATACATATGTATTATACTCAATGATTTGTGATATCTATGTATCATAAATATGATAAATAACATGCTCATATTTTTAATTTTTAATATTATATATACTTTCTAAAAATATCATTCTTAGTATTTCATGAAATATTAAATGAGCATATATAAACATTAATGTTTATATTAAGCATAGTGTAACAAGCGAAAGTGTGCTAATGGACTTAGAATATGAGGTTAAGTTATGATAATGGACTTAAAATATAGTGACTAGAAGTAACAGTTGAATTTTAATCAACCTTAAGTAAATCTCAAGATTTGAATGAATTTGAACATGATTAAAGTAGGAAAGTTTAAGTTTTAAATCTGAGGATAATAAGCTACTTTCATATGAATAGAATAATAAAAAGTTAAATAGATATGCAAATCAAGGATAAGTGCTATACTAAAATGTTGAGATGCATAAGTGAGATTAAAGGATGAGTTTAGATTAAAATATTATTTTTACCAAACCAAATTAAATTCAATTAAGGTTACTATAATATTAAAATTATATTAGTAAAAAAAAAAAAAAACTTCAAATGAAGCCTAATGGAATTGAGCTCTAGACCTTAAGACAACATCTTAAGTACCTATATCATAATTTTGGCCTTATCTTTTTTATCCAATTGATAACCCATTACCCTTTCTCTATTTTTCGGTCATTCTCTAAGTTTCTCTCAAGATGTCATAAAATCCTAACTCTAAGATAGATTGAGACAAGAAAAAGCTAAACTCTTATCTTGCTTTATCTAAGATTTTACTTTTACATATTATAGGCTAATTTTTTCAACTACTTATAAGTAACCTATAATTTAAATTTATCTATAAATTTTAGATCTATTTTGGATGATTCTCTTAGGGTTTTAAGACCTTTAGCATAAATTTAATTTAAGATTGGTACATAGAGTTATTATTGTCTTAACCTGAGATACTTAGAATCTCCTATTTTCTAAAAAGATGTTTGGTTTTGCTAAATTAACTTCATTAAAGGTATAATTAGGCTATAGCCTTTTGATATATTTTAAAAGATTCTATTAAGATTATGTAAGATTTAGAATTGAGTAAATACCACCTCTATATGTTGAATCTCGTATTTTGATGATGAAACCATTTGATATGAGTTTATGATTTAATCTACGTTTTGAGTGACGCAGGATGCTTTGATCAGGATGAGACAATTAAAGCAAGAAGAATCATGTTGTGCTAGAGGAAAACATGTCAGAAGATTGGACGTTGGGCCGGAGGAACGGTCGACGTATCGAAAGAAGGCTTCGGGCCATGGATTCGGGCATCGGGCCAAGAAGAGCGGATATTGCGCCAAGAATATTGGAGTTGTAGAGTCAACTGGCCAATTGGGCAATAGGCCACAAGAGAGGACAATGTGCTGAAGAATCGGACGAAGCGTCGAGGGACCAATGACATGCCGGACAACATGATTATTGCTTAGTATTAATTGTCTAGATCGAAGTGTGTTTTACATGTGCATGTGCAGGATTAACTATGAAAGCAAGGCATAAAGTAAAATGAAGTCCCGGAG